>VZUI01037192.1:0-103043 GCA_013401135.1 Cettia cetti | reverse complement strand
AGAAAGAAAGAAAGAAAGAAAGAAAGAAAGAAAGAAAGAAAGAAAGAAAGAAAGAAAGAAAGAAAGAAAGAAAGAAAACCAACTCATCTTAATAGGTTAGGTCTGCTTTGAGTAGGAGGTTGGACCAGATGACCTCCAAAGTCCCTTGCAATCTAAATCATCTCATGGTTCTAAACAAACTGGACTTTTCTTTTAAACATATTTGTTCAAGAGACTAAAAGAGATTTAAAATTCAAGATTGATTGGATTGATACTATTACAGCAAAAATTACAAATACACTAACAAGTAGCAAAAATATTACTTCCTCAGAAAGACAAAAAAATGACTTTATCATTTGAGCGTTCAAGTCAAGTCTGGTCAGAGAAAAATATAATGTATAGCACTTCTATAATTTTCCCTAAGCTTTCCCACTGATGGAACACAACCTATTGGTCATCTATATAACTGCTTCTCTCTCAGCTGCAGCCCCTCTTGTTGGATTCCAAAAGACCCAAGGAAATGATGTGGTTGCATACAAAACTTTATGCATGTCCTAATGGAAAATGTTTCGCTGTATCACTTCTAGGAAATTTAGACTTAGTAGGGGATCACTCATGAACTGGGTGCTTAATTTTTATTGCCTTGTTGGTTAAGTTAATTACATTATGACTGCTAGCAATTTTTCATCAAAGCAGGAGGATATTTTACCATGTCTTTTACATTTTGCTTCTCTAGAGTGCACTGGAAAGTATCACAAATGTAGACAGAGGACCATTGTTAAATGGTGGTATTTGTGCTTGTCAATTTAATCCAAAATAAATTTGCCATAAACCAACAATAAAATGGAATATTAAGACTGACATTAAAGAAGTTGATTTTGCCATGGTGAACTAGTGAAAAGAGGAATCTTAGAGGTATATTGGGTGAAAAAGAGGTAATATGTTAAGTTTATTGTATTGAATCTCCTATGTTGGAACTCCAGCTGTGGATACAAACATGGTCAGATGAGCAACTAAACAGAAGTTTAGTTCTCCTACTCACTCTAACCACAGAGAGAACACCTTGTTATTTCAAGGAAGATATTAGAGTCAAAATGGGCCATATTGCACTGATCTGAAGAATAACTACAATAATTCTTCCTAGTGCAGTTAGAATATGCCCAACAAGCTGTGTTGGTTTTTATGCCAGCACTTGCATTTGTGTGCAGCTCTGTAACCCTAGGAGCTACTCTGGTATTCACCATGTCCATCTCTGTGTTTTCCCAGTGTTTTGATGTGAAGCTGTTTTTAGATCTGCTTGCAAGTCTCTGAATCAGCAGCAAAAGAGAATGAACTGCTTTCAGTTATTAAAGGCAGATACCACTAAACACTTTCAGGACATAATTACAGAGCATTTTCACTCCTCTGCTGCTATTGGCTTACAGGAGTTTGAGTTTCTGCTGATAGTTATCCTCTAACAGCTGGGGCCACTTTTGACCCAAACACATGGATCTGATCTATGTGGTACCACAATGGTCCTCAGACAGATCTGTTTAAGATGTTCTTCAGGATCAGGCCCAAAGCATGAAGGAAAGGTTACTCAACTCTACAAATGTGGAATTACCATTGTAGAACTATTTTCTGTTTCCTCTATTTTTATCATGACTTAATTGGTAGTATTTCTATTTTATTTCCCCCTCTGAAAAGACCACAGTTTAGAGCCTCTGCCCCAAAGATATATTTCTTTCCAGTGGATTTATAGCTTGACTTTTTTTGGCTTTTATTCCCCTTGCAGTACACCTTTAAACATTTAAATATTTTTAGGCTGTGTACATCTTATAAGGAGCCATAGGTAGTTCCTGCGACAAGGAAGGTGCAGAGACAACAAAAGTCTCCCTTCTCACCACAAAGTATATGCACCCTCACTCTTTTTTTTTTTCCCCTTTGTTAATCATGACCTACTTAAAAATATGGATTTAAAAGATTGGTCTGTCTTTCTTCAGATGAAGGCATCTTATCATCAGTAATTGTAAGTTTGATCACAGCACAAGATGCTATAAAGACACCAGCTATAAAACCAGTTCCTCTCCTGAAAAGCTTACTATAAGACATTGCAATTGGACACAACACACCCAGAAAAAGAAAGAAAATGGAGACTCGTAGTGATATTGGGCAAAAAAATCAGGTAAATTTTCACTTGGACAATACCCCCCTGCTAGGAGATCACTGGTAAGACCTATATAACTACATGAATGCTGATCAGCTGGACTTACCCAGCCAAGCTAACACTGGGGAAAAAAAGTCAGCTAATCCAGGGAAGTTGTACTCCTGAGTGAGAAGACATGGTGCTGTGCAGGACATCATAGCTGCTCAGGATTCAGATTTGAACCCTGGAGCCCCTGTAGATCTGGAGAAGGCAGCCTCCCTGACCTTCCCAAAGTGTAGTATTTTGAGGGCTTTTTCTGCAACGTTTCTCTCACTTAATCCTTTTTAAAGCCACTCCCAAGGAGGAAAGAAATTCCAAAGATGAGAACTTAACAGTTCTCCAAAGCCCCACAGGTGTGGACTTGACACATCTGGAGAAGAAGACTGTTTCCTCCTTGTACCTCTGTGTACCTCTTCCCTCTTCCTACCCCTGCCTGGCCATTTAGTCTCTCCATACTTTAGGAAAATTTGGGTTTGAGCTTAGCTGTAACCAAACTACACTCCAGTAAGGCTCAGCTAAAAGACCTGATGAGGAAATGCTGCTGCTGGGCTTTGTTTTATACAACCAAAGAGTTAAAATAATTGTCAGAAATACCATACAGTATAAAAGCTGCAAACACCCAACTCTAGTGTCAGACTTCCAAGCTGTACAAATGTATTTGTCTCTCCTATTTGTAAATATTATTTGAACAGAAATAGCACATTGTAACAGCCTAACAAGAAGCAGTCTTTCTGATGACGTTTGGGACTTCTTTGCTCCACTGTATGGAAATATTTAAGACTTAAAAGATTTATATTTGAAAACAGCATTTTAAATGGCTCAGTCCTGTTCCCACTAAAGTCAAAGAGGGGGTTACTGTCAGCTTCAATGGAAGTGGCATAAGGGCCAAGATGCATTTTAACATGATTTTGTTTTGTTCCAAGAGTCAAGAAGTCTCTCCAAAGGGTCCCTTACACCTTAAAAAAAATTAAAAAAAAAAAAAAATCAAGCATTTATCACTGCCATGACCAGACATGAACCTCCATCAAGACCTCTGAATGTCAGAGTTCCACCACACAATATGATGGGCACAGAGAAGCATCGTGTATTTCCAAGTTTAGAATGGGAAGACTTCTGTTGCCTTTTAAAATATTTTCTCACAACATCTAACACACCATCCCATTTGCTCTGAGACAAAGATTCTCATCTTATGCACACTCTTCAAAGATAAAACAAAATGAACAAGCAGGTAGTACAATCTGATCCTTTAAAGGGATTAGAGTTTGAGTAAAGTCAGCAACCTTTGATTCATTTTCTTTTTTTTTTTTATTGATAGATGCTAAATTAAGTTATATAAATTAACAAACAGGCCCATAAATTTTAAAATCCATATTTTAATTTATGTAGCACAAAGACAAACATTTGTCTTCCACTGAGTTTCCCCACCAGCCTCCAGCATTAAAATGTTTTTCTTTGTTGGTTTTTATGTTTTATGCTCAGACTTTTGAAATAATTATTTGTATCTTGCATTTTGCATTTCTGTTGCTCCTCAGATGTGAACAGCAAAATCATATCTAGCTTGATAAAAGTTTACAGGAAACATGGAAACGACATATCCTAATATTTAGTTTATTTTTTCTTTGCTTTCTTATTATTTATTTTCCCTTTTAGTAATTTATTTAGAATAATAGGCTCTGATGGAGACCTTATACTGTTCATATATGGGCTGGGACACCCTTCCCTAGTCCAGGTTGCTCCAAGTCCTGTCTTTGAACACTTCCAGGGATGGGGCAGCCCCAGCTTCTCTGGGCAGCCTGTGCCAGGGCCTCAGCACAGCTTCCCTCTGGTGCCACGCTTTGCTCTGCTTGAAGAGCCCTACGTGACCCTTTCAGCTTAAACACAGCTGGACAAGTTTCATCCTAGAAGTTTATCTAGGATGAAGATAGACTCTCCCCCCAGCCTAGAGGAGGGACAACACGGTAATGTCACGCAAACGTGATCCGGTGACTTAATCAGAATCCAGTTAGCAGAGACAGAGTGAAGCTGTTCATCTCCTGCAGGAGAGTGAAGGCCTGGAAGAGCTGGGAAAGGGTACTACAAGGACCAGGGGAAAACCTTACAAACCCAAGCCAGAACAAACCAACCCGCATTTATAGGGGGAAAAAAAAGAATAAGAATTCAGTTGTATCTTTTAAAAGGGAAAGGTTAGAAAAACATTGGGAGAGAGCTCCCGAAGAGTTAATTTCCGGCAGCATTTGAGGCAGCAAAGGCTGGGAAGGCTCCAGGCGCCCTCTGGTGAGAGGCGGCAGCAGGAGTGGAAATTTCCTCTGCAAAACAGCTTTGTCCTAAAGTTCAGGCAGATAAAATTACTCTAAAGCGTTCCGATGGGAAGAGGGGTAATTTGACTCCCCAAGTGAAGCCTGGCTTGGGGTGCAGCTTAGTTTTGGGGTGACGGGGAGGTAAGGAGGATGGTTGCTTAAATTTTTATTCTTATTGTTTTTACTTGTTTTTTTTTTTTTTTCCTCCGGAGTCTCAAGTTGGGCCGGCTGCAATATGAAGAAAGAAGCCCTGAAAGCCGGTGAATGAAAACCTCGCAGGATCGTCGGAATAATGGTTACAGCATGACAAACATTTTTAAAAAACAACAAAACCTCCCAAATTATGCACGCCTGTTTCCTTCCCGTCTGGAGTCTCCAAGGGAGGGATAGCCCAAACGAGCACGGAGGAGAAATATCTTCTTCCAATATGACTTAAACACTAAAAGGGAAAAGCCTTCAAAAAAAAAAAGATAAAAACAAGCAAACAAACAACAAAACAGAAAAGGCATTCTTGACTTCACGCACCTCTCCCTTAAAATTGAAAGGTGCTCCCTAACCCAAACCGACAGCCTTAATTTAATTACCGGGAGAGTGAGGAGCGCTCTCTGCTAGCAGGCTACGAATTTACATTTTTTAACTTTTTTTTTCCTTTTTAAAATCATTAACAACGATAATAGCTACTTGTGAGGAACAAATGCACAGAAGTCCACCTCTAAACGCAAAGGGAACGACAGAGCAAACAGGTAGAGCAAACACCATGGTTCTTCCTTTAGGTACCTGCTGAGGAAATATATTCTGGCTTTAACCCCTAAAATTACAAGGGCGCGGTGTTTATGCTGATTAGAGACAAATACGCAGAGCTTTCCAACACATCTTTACCAGCTATTTTTCCTTCATTCCCAGTACCTTTTAGCAAACGTATCTTCCAACCCCTCCCAGGAGATTTTTGGCAGGAAGCGCTTTTTGCCGGGGGTGGTCCCGCGGTGGCTGCAGGGGGGTCCCGGTGGGAGATGCTTCCCGTGGCAGTGGGGGATGGCAGCGGAGCTTTCAGCTGGCATTGGACTGCAACTCTTCCTCTCGGCACCCTTGCCGTGTGGGCAGGAGGCGCTGGGCTTCTCCCTCAGCTAAGGACAAAGTTACCTGAAAAATAAAACATAGGTTTGTTTTATTACTTTTCTTTCTTAAAGATTTTTTTAATAAAAATTATTTTTTGTTCTTTTTGTTTTTGTGTGTTTATTTGGTGGGTTATTTTTCTTTTAAAAAGGAGGCTTTTTATACAAGTGCTTTCACCTCCTGATCTGACAATGCTCGACGAAGTTTGGGGAAATTAGCGGCAAGTCCCTGACGGCCGCTCTGCTTTTTGCATAACAACCAAAACACACTTCCTGGGGATAAAAAATGCTGAACTAAACACAATTTATTTAGAAAAAGCCAGCAGATTTCTGTTGTCAAGTTGCAGGCTAGGCTCCGCACCAATCTTGGTTTGTAGGCATACACGCGTGGTGCTCCTCCACCCCAAGCTCCCCATCGAAGTGATGTGAAAGAGAAAAGATACTTGATTGTGGATTTTTTTAGTCTTTTTGGGTTTTTTATTTTAATTAAAGGACCCATTTTACAGACAGCGAAAACTCAAAGCAAACTATAGCCGAAATCTTGTAGGAAGGGTCATGCGCGGGCGGATTTGTCCTATTAATAGGACACAGGAAGAGCCGGGAGAGCAAACTCCTGCCCTGAACACAGCGTGGGATGTTATTTGAGGTAATAGATTGAGAGAAGACACGAAATCAGTACTTTGTGGACGTTCAAACTCGTCGTTATTTCGAGTTAAATAACATTTTAGAAGATGCTCCCCCGGTTTTTCTGGTGGAAGGATGCGGGGTTATTTGGAAGCAGTTAAAATGGGAGAGGAAAAACCCGTGTCCAGACTACAGCTCCCTGTGGGAAGCTAATCAACATTATAAATAGTAAATGTTCTATTATTAAGAGCTATTTTGTCGCAATTGGTTTTAAATCATAAACATATAAAATACAGGAAATAATTCGGAGATCACATCGGAGTTTGTCTGGAAATGACGGGAAAGTAACAGAGCATTCCCGAAACTGTCACTATCTTTCAGGGAAGCCTGTTGACGATGAAGAACTGATAGTTGGCGAAAAAAAAAAAAAAAAAAAGAACACCCCCTGAGCCCCAATGTCGCCGGGTTTAGGAGGAAAACGTACAATACGTTTCTAGAAATCTCCCTCGCTTAATTGTTACTTTTGTAGTTAAAATATTGGCTGACACCGCATTAAAGATCTCAGTATCGTGGTTACAGACGTATGGAACATTTAAAACATGACCCTACCAGTTTAAGAACTAAGCATTTTAGGTAAAAAGACTGTGATAGCTATTAATTTTCCCTAATTTGGAATTAATGGTATTTTAAAAGAATTCTTATTACAACAGAGACGTCACAAAAAAAAGATTTCAGTATTTTTGCTTGTACTGACCTTCCTCTTCACAAGCAGTAAAAAAATGTAGAGTTCAGGAGGTGCTGGATTTTTGGCCGGTTGTATTCTATTTTATTTTTTTTTTTTTATTTTATGGTGAGCTTTTGATTTGTTTTTGTTTTTTTTTCCAGTATCCACTTTGCATCCATGTTTATTACATTAGTCCATTACTAAGAATTTCCAGAAGAAAAAAAAACAACCCCCAAACTATGGAGGCGACGAGTAGGGCCTTACTGTACTTTTTTAATTAACGGGAAAAGAATTTCTGTTGACTTAGGGTGGAAGGGAATGAGGCTCTATGAGAATTACTACAGGAGCCAGGTGTATTTTCCTTTCTCTCCTCAGCCTTGAGAGACGAGGGGGACAATGTCGCACACCGGCAACTGCACCATCCCGGGGCTGGGCTGCACCATCACCGTCCCGGGGCAGGGCTGCAGCATCGCGGGGGACGGCAGCACCATCCCGGGGCTGGGCTGCACCATCACCGTCCCGGGGCAGGGCTGCACCATCACCGTCCCGGGGAACGGCAGCACCATCCCGGGGCTGGGCTGCACCATCACCGTCCCGGGGCTGGGCTGCACCATCACCGTCCCGGGGCTGGGTTGCACCGTCCCGGGGCTGGGCTGCACCGTCCCGGGGCTGGGCTGCACCGTCCCGGGGCTGGGCTGCACCGTCCCGGGGCTGGGCTGCACCGTCCCATGGCTGGGCTGCTGGGGCCCAAGTGGCACGGAGCCGCTCCCAAAACTTTTCGGGATCCCTCCCCACCGTCCAGGATCCCTTCCCTTGCAGAGGGAGGGCACACGGGCGGCAGCTGCTCTGCTCGAGCGGCACCGAAGGACCGGCGCGGCAGCGGGAGCCAGAACCAAGTCAGGGGCTCTGCTAATATTCCCTTCCAAAGCGCTGCGAAAAGGGATTACACTGAATTATCCCCGCAATATTCTGCTTCCATTCACGTTTCAAATACATTACTTTTCTAATAATCCATTGACTGCTTTAACGACCAGTGTTACTTATTTACCAGTGCTCCGTGAAAGTTATTATTTATTTGAAAATTCTTCGCGATTTCCAGTTGGTCTCCACATAACATGCACTACTCGAAGAAAGCAAGAGGGCTCTCAAAACAGGAAAACGCAGTTAGCCCCTCATTTTGCAAGACGGACACGCCACTGGGGCTCCTAGTTTCATTTTTAATACAAAGAAAATTATTTTCCTCCTTGCTCAGCACTACTATTCCCGTGGATCTCCCTGGCAGGTGCTGGGTGCTGAAGCCTTAGGAGAAAACGGGCCACCTCTTGAGAAAGGCCTAACTATGGACTTAAACAGCCTCACTTGAAGAGCCCACGTTAACAAGCAATAAACCCTACGACTTCGTTTCAATCCCAAATTCACTGTACCACGATCAAAGAATGACGTAAACAACGTGAGCAGTACAGAAACAGTGTGCGAAAGCTACAGCCAAAACGGGAATATATTAAAAAAGGGCTCTCATAACCGAAAAATGCTTTTAGGAGATGTGACAGCCGCACTCTGGAGCAGGACCGGCAGATTCGTGCGCTCCCTGAGGAAGCACAGGCAGCGCGCTCCGACCGCCCTCCCAGGCAGCGTTACCCGGGCTGTGCAAGCCACTGCCTCGGCACCCACCGCGGGGGATGCTCAGCACAAGGGCCCCGCCTGAGAACCGAGACCGCCGCGGGGGAGAGCCGAGGGTGCCCCCGACTCCCAGCGGTTATTTTTTATCCTCGTCCGGCCTTTCCAACCCATCAGCTATTCGCTGCGAGGCGGAGCGATAGAGAAGCACCCTCAGAACTCAGCCGGGCTCGCAGGGACACACGGAGCTCACCACCGGGAGCGGGGAGCCCGCAAGCACCGACAGGGACCCGGGCAGGGCTGCGGCATCGGGCCCGCACGCTGCCCTCCCTGACCGTTAAATTAGCAACAGAAAGAGTTAATTACCTAAACCCAAAACATTGCGGAGATTTCAGTAAAGCAAAGAAAAAAATTAAAAAGCAACAAAAATACACCCCTGAATACCAGTTTAGGACAGGGGGGCAGCAGCACAGCACTGCTGGCTCCCCGAGACTGAGCCGCTGCTCGGATTGCCCACCCAGACGCTCCAACCACGGAGGGAAGGAACCTTCTTTTCTTGTTGTTTTTGCTCTTTTTTTTTAAATTATTTTTTATTGTTTTTTCCCCTTTTTTCCCCTGCAATGTCTCTTCCTTTTTTTTCTGTACGAAGCAGCAACCCCCGTCTCTGTGCACTCGGCCTTGCAGAATCTTCTAAAACAGTTCAATACATGGTAAAACCGGGACTGAGATATTCTGATTGGCATTTAGTTTTTATACATATAAAATATATAAATTACATATTATATATTTATATGCACATATAAAAATACATAACTAACCTCCCCCCGGGCCTTTTTTTAATATATCGGGGGGAAAAAATCAGACTCGAGGTAATGCAAAGCCAGAAACAAGAGCAGCTTTTCTCTGGCTCTGACAGGCTTTTGTCTCTATGTGTGCGTCAGACAGCGCTCGGTCTGAACCAACCGGATTAACCAGGACGATCCCCGGGTGATCCCGAGCAGCGTGACAAACAGCAGTGCTGAAATATGAGCGTGCTATTTATTCTCTGCAGACACCTCGGGATTGTTTTACAGGGGCACATCCCCGCTTATCCCTCTGCTCGTGACTGCCGGCCGCGGCGATGCCTGCGGGAATTAACTTACCATCGCACCCGGGGAAAGTTTTAAATCCCAGGATTCACTTTTCCTCTTCACGAACAGTAAAACAAATTCAGGTGTAGTGATAAGCACTCATGTTAAAATTGTGACATGGCAACTTTTTTTTTTATTTGAGAATAATATTCTTTTTTAAATGTAGCGTTCAGGAATAGCGACAAACTCATGTAAAAATCGCGACACGGGTGCGATGCAAGTATTTTTAAACAATCAGTATGGGTTGCCGAATAGGGTTAGTAGGATTTCAGCAACCTTGTCTTTGGAATGGAATTCCCTTCGGGGGCCCGGAATGTTACGTACTCGGTTACTCGGGAGGGAAAGGACAGACCGGGACGCTGTGGATGTTAGCATTTCGGGGAATTTTTGTTAGATCCAAGGACAGTAACCCCGGTGGGAGCAGGCGGTCCCTGCACACAGCACCACGCAGACAGCCTCGCCATTTTACACAGCCACCGCTCCTGCGCATTAAACGGGACAGCGGAGGACGGGGTGGGATCATATCCAGGAGCGGCACAAGCGCTTATCCGGGGCTGCGGAGGAACCCCCAAAGGGGCATGCGAGCAGACAGAGCCCTGCGCCCACCGCGCCCCTCCAGCGCTGCTTCCAGAGACCCCAAGGTTTCAAAAAAACCCGGTGATAACAAGGGAGGAGAGCCGCGACCTCTTCCAGTTTGTGTTTCCAGGCGCGGCTCTCCTAGCGAACACGCCTGTGTCCCCTGGCGAAGGGGTGACCGAAATGAAAATGTCTGTGGGCCGCCGGGTGCTATCCCTCTCGGCGGAGAGGGTTCTGCGCCTGGCCAGCCGGGGCCCCAATGCCTGGCACCCATCCCGCGGCCTCCCGGCCGTGCCACCCCGCTGGGCCCGCAGGGAAGGGCGGGCTGAGGGTGGCGGGGGCGGTGGCTGAAGACGGCTGCGGCGGGGGGAGCCCAGAGAAAATGGAGGCAGGCGGGATCGCAGCGCTGAGTGGCTGCATGGCGGCCGAGGGGCGGTCCCAGCTTCGTGCTGAGGCGGGAGCGAGTGAGCTTTCCCTGGCTCGCCTGGGTTTAACCGGGACACGGCAGCGACACGGCAGCGACACGGCAGCGACACGCCGCCCCATCCTCCCCGGGCTCCGGACACGGCTCGGCCCCTCACGGCGGCCCTGGGGCTGTTCCAGAACCTTCCCCGCGCGCGGGCTCTGCCAGCCCGGCATGGCGGGCGGAGGGCGCCCCCTGCTGCCCTCACGCAGCGGTCACGGCCCTCAGGGGCGCCGGGACAGTTAAACCCGTAAAATTTAGTGACTCTGTGGGGAAAAAGTCGTCTTTCAAGGCTGGCTTGGCATCCTCCACTATATACCTCCGTCCGGCCCCGCACATGCTAAGTGTATAATTTGTGTCAGGATTTTGTCAAAGTTTTAATTTAGCAGTGTAAATCAAAAGTGCAGAGTTGCCAAGTAAAATGAATGTTGAGTTAAACTCAGCTGACCAGCGCAATAGTTTCTTTCCCCATTTTTTTCCCTTTAAGATATGTGCCCGTTTTATCGCCCCTTTATGGTGGTTTATAGTTCCTTTAAATGGCCCTGAATATCAGATTGCAAGTACTGAAAATGTAAATCCGGTTTGTCTAATCCGGAGTTTAAAATATTCTTGTGATGTCAGAAAGTGATGGCTTATAAAATATTTTCATTTAATTAGGAAATGCTAAGAGGATTTCTGCAAGGAAAAAAATAAAGGCAAGGAAGCTCAGTTTGAATTATTTATGTGCTATGAACTATCATGATTGCTGGTGCGGCTTTTCAAGTAGAAAAATGCAGGATTTACTCGCTTTTCATTTTTAGAATCTAATTCTTTAATTATTCAGGCATGCAAATTACTGTGAACAGGGATTAATTATGCCGGTAATCAAGGTTTTATTCTAAGTTTACTTTTAAAAAGCAAAGATTGGTTGATACTCTGTACAGTGTTGTTGACACTGGGCTTGTGCACTGAAATGCTCATTTAAGATATGATAACAGTTTGGGATTTCATGGAAATAAAAGGGGTAGGGATGAATTAATGCCTTGCATAAGCTAAGGAACACAATGCATGGCATAAATCTTGCTGTTCTGTGAGAGACAATGATCTCCTTCCTCAGGACGAAGAGCTCATCATCCCATTCTTCTCACAGAATCATAGAATATTCCAAGTTGAAAGGGACCCAAAAGGATCATAAAGTCCAGCTCCTGGTCCTGCCCAGAATACCCCTCAATCCCACCCTGTGCCTGAGAGCATTGTCCAAACTCTCCTGGAGCTCTGGCAGCCTTGGGGCTGTGACCATTCCCTGGGGAGCCTGGGCAGTGCCAGCCCCCTCTGGGAGAAGAACCTTTCCCTGATATCCAGCCTGACCCTCCCCTGACCCATTCCATCATCACAGGTCACAGAAGCTGTCCCTCCATTGCGCCTTGGGAGGATGCTGCAGACCATCCAGCTAAAAAACAAGAACTCTTCTCCTCAGTGGTGTCTACAAAAACACATTCTGCAGAGTGTGCTGTGAAGTGGGGAGGTCAGAGGATGTTTCAGGCTGGAAAGAAGTGCAAGTAAGAGGAAAGGGGAAGACCCTTAATTCCACCATTTTGTCAAGCTGACTGGCCTCTGTCAGGGGTGGGATCTGCTGCCCTCAGGGGTCTGTCTCCTCCAGGAAGGTGCTGCATCCATTACACATCATCATGGCGGTTTAGTTTGCCTGTGCTCAGGCTCTGTCTTGGCATTGGCTGCTTTGGTTTGGCTGCCAAAGCACACAAATCCAACAGTGGCAGATTGTAAGATGGAGAAGCTCAACTTCTGTGCATAAACACTGCTCTGCATCATTTAATAAATGATGCTGTCAAAAGTACCACGGAAGTACACCATCAGTGAGCACTGTCTATATTTCTAAATGTTTTTGCAGCTGTAATCACACTTAGATGCTTCAATTAGCAGTCCATTATTTAAAGCTGATGGGTATACTTGTATACTTTCCAGATATACAAGTGGCATTGTATCTTCAGTATGACTGATTTCAGTGGGATTATCATTTGTTATGAAAGACCTTCTCCCAGCCCTTCAGATGCATATATTCCATTGTAAAGCTGAGCATAAGTCCCTGAAGATAGTGAGGCTTAGGGCAGGGAGCGGTGGGAGGGGGCCAGTGCCTGTTTCAGGGGTCCCTTACAGGCTGTCGATCACTTCAGTGCTTCTGGCTTTAAGGCATGTCAAGTTAGAAAGGCAAGATTTGTGGATTGGCCTGCTTTGGATGCTGCTTAATTACGAGTCCCTTTTGATAAGTTGGAAATAAAGCCATGCCCTACACAAGGCTTTTTTTGGTGCTGGAGGAACAGGGATGTTGTATGCATCTGTCAAAAGAGCTGGCTCTGTAGAAGTAAGGAGTAATGTTATCTTATTTGCTGTCCAATGAGAATTATGTTATTTGTTGTCCAAGGAGAAGAAAATTAGGGGAGTTTTTTATATGTCAGAGGAATATTTTAACATGTTAGGGCAAGAGCTAAAGGCCTGTGGAATGGGGCAGCCTTTTGGAGGCCTCATGACTTTTTTCATCTTCCTTCCTCCCCAGAACTCCCATTCCACTGCAATTGTTTGAGGCACCTTCTGAACAGCAGGGAGGACTCCACACTATTAAAAAGGCTGTTTCATTTCAGATTGACAAAAACGCGCTACAGTGTCCACCTCACGCACACACAGCAACTAACAAAACCTTTTAGCTTCTCCCTGCCAAAGTAGTTTCCTCAAGCATCTTTCAATAGCCACTCCTTAAAGCAGGAAAAAAAAACTTCAAACAGTAATCCCCACCAACTACTCTGCTGGCAGATAGCCAACAGGAGAAATGGACCTCTTACTTTCATTAAAGTTTTACTCTTTTGACTCACTGATGAGAGTGGTGCAGCAGCAGCAATGTAGTGGCTCTGACAATGTCAGGAGGAAAAGACGGGGTGGGGGATGCTGATACAGCAGGGGAAAAGTCTGCGTGCTTGATAACCAGTTACTTTCAATTAGATGAATATCACAATGCAATTAATTACATGGAAAGTGCTACAGAAGATACTTATAGCAAATATATATTTATTCCTTACAAATAGTGAATAACCTTCTCAAAGAATGGAAATAGTAATGCTTACACTAAGTAGTATTGGCATAGTGGGTTTAGCCAGCTTGAAGGAAGACATCCTGTTATGAACAAAACTTACAAGTTCAAGCTCCTTTGTTCTGAAGATAAGTTCTGCAATCTAAGGAAAAAACTGCTTAAAAAAGGAACACAAATCATGATTATAGAATGTGCACACTTGCACGTTCCGGTGACATGTACTTAAGGAAGAAAAAGGTGGGCAGAGAGAAAGAGACAAACTCACCAAAAAAAAAAAATCTGATTCACCCCCTTATTTTGTCCACATGATGAAATGTGAACATGGAGAAAAAGCCCATGCACACAAAGGACACAACCATCAGCACTTAGTAATGGGATTATGACACTCGATTTACTTCTCTGTAACAGTCATACAATGTCTCACTTTCAGGGTGGCTTACAGAGTGCTCACCCTCAGGACATGCCAGCTGTGGGGTTGGATCCTTCACTGTACTGACACTGATGTAGCCATCATGGTGCAAACCCTCTGCAGGTACTGTAGTGCTGGTTGGACTGCTGGAGAAACTTCCTGCCTAGGGACGGGAGTGGGTGGGGGGATCAGACATCTCCTCCTTGCCCTTAGTTCTGTTCCTCAGAGCATTGTTTCTTCTGCCCCAGGGGTGGAAGCCACTTCCAGCTTTGGGTGGATGGAAGAAGGGCAAGGAGCTGATCCACGATTTTGTAGGGTGAGCAGCAACAGATGAAAAGTAGGAGACAAATTAATTTTCCCTTCCCTTTCTGGAGATCTCTCTGGATTTAATTATCCTGGGATTTTATAGCTGTCAATTGATGGATGCACAGCCTACCAGTGCCTGCTGGCTAATCCACTTTGGGGCTATATTAGATTGGTTGAAAATGACTGGATTAGAATAATATTCTGCTGTAACATAAAACAATAATGGGAGAATGAGGAAGTTTATGAAAAAAGTATTATTGGTGTCAATAGAAGAAACTGAGTGTCAATTTCTTAGAGGTAGATCTGAGTTTCAGTAACAGAGAGTTGGGCTTGTTCATATGAGACTGAGAATGATATAAATGAAAACAAAAGATGGATAAATGAGAAAAATAAATAGGATATATGGTCTTGTGGTTTGGTAGGAAATCAAAGAGAGAATATTAAATTATGTGTGGTCAGTAGCATCTTGTAAACCCAGATGCAGGACATAAAGAGTGGTGAAACAATAACAATTGGAAGAAGAGAAATGAGAAGTCATAGACCTGTCAAAAGAAATACAAGTGAGCTCCTTTAAATGAGTCCCTGAGGTTTACACAGGTGAAGATGTTTTGAGCCATGAGAATTCTTACTGTTTTTATTTCATGATTCATGCTCAAACAACCCACCACCAAAAGGCAGAATGGTGCATCCACCTGAGAGCGTTTTGACACTGTGTGTCCAGTTCCTTGCTCACTCTTGTGAATAAAGGTTTACTCTTAAAGCACTCATTTGGAATTGAATAAAATGAGAGATTCTCTGTATATGTTAAGGTCTAAGGAAGCTTTTTTTTATGTATATGGCTTTTTACTTTTTTTGTTCTTAGCACAACAAACACACAATGGGTCTTTTGGCAGAAGTATGAAAATTGTTTCTGCACCAACACTATGCTTTTATCATCCTGAATTGCTTCTTTCAAGATATGTCTACATGCCAGTATCACCATTTTCTTGTTTGAATTGACTATGATGCATTTTCTCTTAAGTAATTGGGAAAGAAAAGGTTTTTTTCATGCAAACTGTTTGCAAACCAAGAGAATGGAATGGAATGGGATGGGATGGAATGGAATGGAATGGAATGGAATGGAATGGAATAGAGCCACAGCAATGAGGTCTAACTACCTGACCACTTCAGACTGTCAAAAGCTAAAAGGTAGTATAATGATAATGCATCTTAAGGTCTGACTTTGATCACCTCTCTTGGAAGGGTTTTCCAGTGTCTATGGAGATTTCCATGCTTTTAGGAACGATGGGTAAATCATTATTTTAGTATCTTAGGGGAGTAGAAGTAGTCACAGAAATCAGAGTCTGTGTACTTCAAAAAGCTCCCTGAACAAACCAAGAGTGATTCAGGGAGTATCAGGAGATCTCATAAAATATGTGTGGTGTCTTTAACAAGGTAAGCCTGATCTCTCCTGACTGGTTTCTCCTCCTGGGAGAAGTGGTAATATTCCCCTGTTTCATCCATATTAGTAATTAAACAGATAACTTATGGAAGACATCTTAGGTGAGAATATCAGCGGCTTAATTGCCTGTAATGAGCAACAACTGATGAAGTCACTGGCATTCACAGATGCTTCCTGTAGAAGTGCCTTAATTACAAATTGTGCTAAAGTGACCAATACCCTGCTCTTTATGTAGAAATGTGTTAACAATTTTCTCTGCAATAGCATTAAAACATCGATGTTGCTTTTTGCAAGCCATGAATGCAAAGGTCTAGGTCACAGGTTTGGCATTTCCCATGAGGTAAAACTAGCTCACACATCCAAATACTGTGGAATATTTATATCCTTTGGCTTTATTATCACATCTTTCATATCAGCCAAATCTACTGCCACCTGTTTAGCTTTCCCCCTACTATTGATATCCCTGCAGCCTTTTCTAGCACTGATTCTGAGAAGATAGCAAAGCCTGTAGAGAAGGAAGTGGCAGGAAAGTCCTGTCTCCTTGCTGAGAAGTGACTCGCAGTCATTAGGGCAGTGATTAAGTGCAGACTAGCACTTAGGCATGTCAAATTCAGCATCCTCAGGTTTCCTGAAGTCATGACAAGCCACAGGAACAATGATGAGTTGAAGTAATCTGTGATGAAGAATCAAAAGGCAGAAGGCACACACTTGCCAGTAGTTGGATTTCTATGGTTGCATTATTTTACTGCATTATCAGCAGTATGACTTGGAAGACTAACAATGTAATACACTTGAAATGACTGAGCTGCAGCTGAAATGAATTGTTGTGTCAGCATCTAAAAGGAAGACCATCAGAAAACCCAGTCTGAAGGAGAGGTAGTGTTCTAATTTCGAAAAAGGTGCTCTAGCCATGAAAATTGCAAAAGAAACAGCATCTTGTGGATTCTAGAAATACTACATTTTCTGTCAGATTACACTCTTGAACCCAGATTTCATTTTTATTTTCAAAATATAGTTCTTGATTTACAACAAATTCTTAGAAATACCAAAGAAATGCTGTATTTCCTGTATATTTTTAATACAGTGATTCATTTTATCAAAGTGCTTGATTTGATTTGGTTCCAGAATCTCTTTCCTTTACTCCTGTGTCAGTTAACCTCCTATTTCCTTTAGTCCTCTTCTCTTTCCTCTGTCTGCTGATTCTCTTCTGCACAACCTTTTTCTTTTATATCACTGTTCTTCAATCTCTGCCTCCCATTTTCTATTCTCTTTCAGACTCTGTTTTTGGTCAAAATGTAAGTAGAAATAATAGCCACCCTTAAAGCCCTCTAAATATTTATTGTCCTTAATTGGATTCTTCCAAAACATATATTTATGCTACACATAGAAAACAGATTGTTCTGTGTTATGACAGGAAGAATAGTAGAATTTTTAACAGGCCAAGCTTTACAAGACCTGACACAGTGCAGTTCTAAAAAAGACAGATAAGTTTTGATTTAATCATATTACAAAGGGAAAGTACCCATACAGCAGTATAGTAATCATAAGGAAACTTCTAGGAAATTACTTTTCTTTCTTCCTAATTTCCAAAAGCAAGGGGGCACCTACAGCTGTCAGCCAAAAGAGGGGTTTTTTTCTCTCCCTACCTTTATGCCTCATGATTGTGGAAGATGCTGTCCGTAGGCCATTGCCTTTAGAAACAACCCAAGTCATGGCTTTTTAAAAGAAGAAAAAATGTAGTGAAAAGATATTATAAAAAGACAAGATACTGATGTGATAAACACAAGACACTGTGTTTTATCAAGGCAGTAAATAGGTTCTCACTTTATGGCTCATGGAAGTTCAGTAGACAATTCATAACCCATCAACTGGAGTTTGAAAGGTCCTGAAGCAAAGGGCAAAAGACTGTGTTAGCTTTGGCATGCACATGAACAAGTCCAGAATGATTCTGTTAATAAAGCTTTTGATCACTTTAGAGGGAATAATTTACTCAGTATAAAATAATTTATTCAGCATAAAATTGCCACAGACCCCACGGACACAATGTGAAGTAGTGAGGAACATTCCCAAGAGCTATACAGGGTGTTGGAGCTGTGCTCTGGATTTGGAAGGATGTTGGGGACTAATCATTTACACTCAGTGATCAGAAATTCTGTGTTCACTTATGTGACAGTCACAAAGCTAGGCTCCAGTTTGCTAACCCTCCTAGGAACTTGTAGCAAAAAGTCATTGTCTGCACCCAGAGAATGAAAGAATTTAATTAATGCCCTGGGTAAAACATGTTCATCCTACAGGAACTATTTGTACTTCCTCAAAGATTCTTCAATTCTTCCCTTTTCTGAAAGCACAGGTAGTGGTGTGTGGGTACAAGCACAGTGGCACCTATTCTTAGTCCCCCCCTTCTTTGAAAAAAGCAGAAAGATAAATTGATTCTAGAAACCACAGAGAACTAAAGACTTGCTGTGGCAAGACCATGGCTGAAGACACTAAACAACTGTTTTCTGCTCTGTGCTTGACTCGTTTTTCTCTCAGGGGTGGTAGGTATGGCAGGAGCCAGCACCTGTAACCCAGTGTCTTACAGGGTTGGTTTGGAGTGCTTCCCTAGGTGACTGTCCTCATACTGGCAGCTTTCAGGGAGGTACTGGCTGAGGGGAGAGGCAGACACTATCGTGGCCACATGATGATTTCAGATAAAATAGGATTGTAGAATAGTTTGGATTGGAAAGGACCTTTAAAAGTCACCTAGCCCAAGCCCCAGAGGAGGAGTGCTGGTCTCATGCTAGAAAGGCTTAATGGGAAATCTCCTGCCCTTTTGGGCCCTTCCTCAGAAAGCCTGTGCTTGGTTTGGAAAGAAATTTTAAATGATTTTATAATGCATGTAAGGCATACTAGGGCTGCTTCCAAACCGTCTATGGAGAACCTTCAGCTCCAAAGGAGGTGACGAGAGAGGAGAGGCTGTCAACACCACAAGAAATTTAAATCCTGGTCTCTACAGATATCTTGTACTGAGTTTAAGCAGATGCTGGAGTCAAGCAAAGAGTTAAATCTGTGAAGTAAAGTATGCACTTTTAAATATCTCATAAATTGCTTGTAATTGCCCAAAATACCGCAGGGTGCATGTGAGCACCCCCACATGAAGCTGAATTGCAGCCAGTTAAAATATCCTGCAGCTTTTGCTGATAGTCCTGATGAAAGAGAGGCTTATTGTAATAGAAAGAAAATGTAGGAAGGATTTGTAGATAAGTGGCCATTCTAAGCCAGTGACCTGGGGGAGGATATGATGCAAACAACATTATTTGATGAATTGTTGAAAGCTCTAAAGAGAAGAGTGGCAAACCTTTTTAGACAACATATATGTATGTTAACATATCCATTTCTGCTTTGTCATAGAACCACAGCATGACAACACAGCTAGGTTTGTCAAACCCTGATACACAGAGGCAATAATTAAAATATCCATGTAAAAGAGACAAATGTTCAGGAAAACAGATGAAGGATGAATGAAGAGTAAACTTCATTGGACACATCCTTGTAGAACTACTCACCAGGGGTTATCTTCACCTGAAAACCTCTTTAATGGAGCATTTATTTTAGATTTTAGACACTAGAAATATTTCTAACTCCTAAGAAGTAGCCTAATGAATGGACATTTATTTCAGCACTGACTTTACTGTAGCTGTAAATAAATTGCAGACTCCTTGGTAAGAGCAGTAGATGGTTTTAGATGATGGCTGGTGGAAAAGACAGCAAGCTAAACAAACTAATGTTCTCATGTTTAGGTTGGCAGCATTAATATCATCAATCCTGTGCTTTCAAAAATAATGTCTGGACTCTCCCTACTCCTACCTTCCATTATTAGATTTACTTTAAAAATGTACTTTAAATATTGCAATTCTAGATATGCTTGCTTTTCTTAGATGGCCACAATTTCTGTGAGCAGGGAAAAAACATCACATTTAGGAGTTTTTCTTGGCATCTCACATGTATGGAACAAAATAATCCAGAGGTTCTCGTTTGTCATTTAAAAACATCAAGCATTGGAAGGCATGTGATTAGCTTTTGAAATCTAGAAATAATGTACTGTCAAATGTATATAAATACAGATCATCAGAGTAATTTTTTAAAACAACCATGCACAAAATTGAGAGATGATATCTTTATTCCAACAGGAGGGTTCATATTCACATAGATTTATCTCAAAATAGTAAGCAGTATACAATAAAACAAATTAATAATTTCAATATGAATAAAGCCTGTAAAGTCCTGTATTTTTATGAAGAGATGGTTATCAAGTCTGTTAATTGGTTATTCTTAGGAGAAAAATGAATGTTTAAAGGCTCAATTACAAGATAACCAGTATGACATAAACATAGGTCTGCTATTATGGAGTTTCTTACTGGTTGCTGACATAAGCTGAATATTTTCTTGATATGAGAGGGAAAAAAAAAACCAACCAGTGTTTTAAATCTGCACTATTTGCCTTTCAGGATGTTTCCCTGAAAAGAGACTGCACCAGATAGCAAGACACAGCACAAATAGGCACTTTGACTCTAGACCTGAGATTTCTGGGAAGTGTAGCTTAGAAAAAAAAAAATTAAAAAAAGAAGCAATAGGGTTTTTCTCTCTTTTATAGATGGTTATTTGTAATTAGTGAAATGACAAGGTTTTTGGTTTTGCAATTAATGAAGCTACAACATTTTGTATTTGCAGTTAGTGAAAATGCAAGATTTTGTGTGGTTACACGCAGTGATGCTCTTCTGGTCTGGGGGCAATCCCAGAGGCATGTATTTCTTCTGATGACAGAAATGCATTTAAGAGTTTATCTGAGAGAGTATGAGCAATTTTCACCTTTGAAAGGAGCAAGATGAATTGCTAAAGGAGATTCACATGGTTAAGCTGTATCAGCAGTGATGTACTGACAAATGAAAAAAGAGGTAAGCTCATCTATGTTGTGGTCAAGCCAGTGGGAAGTGAGTAATCTCCACACTGCTTGAAGTAGAAAAAAGTAAATTTTCTCTCAGCATGTGGCAATGGAGCCAGAACATGGATGGATGGAGATGAGGCAGGGTAAGTGGAAACCTCATGATACCTTAGAGCTTCAAATGTTGATGTTTGGCTTGATTGGAAGAGAGAACCATTGTTACATTTATTGGTCAATTAATGCTCTTCCCCGCTCTGTTTCTCTTGCTTATTCCTTCTAAGGCATCCTGTCTTCTGGCAGTGAAAAGTACATCTCTGGAGGGGTTACCTGAGGAAGGAACCCAAAGGACCCTGCAACTCTAGACTCACCATCTCTCTACATACAATATTGGGATAAAACCAATATCTAGTAAGGGGACAGCTGTAATGGTGAAAAACCCACAGCAGGACCTGGTAGACTTTTCTCTTTGGCAGTTAAAGGGTAGGAAGGTTTCTGTCATAATTCTGCTAAGAAGCAATCTTCCCTTGATAGAAGCATTGCTAGAAGAGTGCCATGCTCCCTATCTACAAGCTCATCCCTAAATTTGGCACTGTGCCCACTTTGGCCTTATCCTGGGATGCTGTCCTGGTGACAAACACTCTGTGGATCTCACTGTGTCTGCACCAAGGGGAATATTTTGCTTACCTCAATGACATTTCAGGGTTTCTCCCTGTGATGCAAACTGTAATTCTTAGTTGTGTTTGAAATCTACAGTGATGCAATTTCACTGGGACAGGACATCAGGCCAAACACAACAAAGAGGTAGAGCTTTAGTCTTCTCAGGCTAATTATCAATGTTTATTGTTTTTTAACTGAGAAGCTATAAAGCATTTTGCACTAGATGGAGTAAGGTTAAAATAGAGAAGATCAGTTAGGAAGAAAAAACTGCTTAACAATGTGCAGCTTCCCTTGTAATATTTACAAAAATTGCAGTGCTCAATAGGCAGGCAAAATAAAATTAGTATTCACATAAAATTATTCAGTCCCTAAGCTTTTCAAAGATGATTTTAAAGGTTAAGTGTAATCTAAACCCACCATGGTATCTTTTGTAGTCATCTTTCAAAACCATAGATAACTAAGAATGTGTTTTCTCATCTAGAAATGTTTGAGAATATAATAAGAAAATAAGAATGAGCATGTAAATCACAGCAAAAATTTCTTCTGAGTCCTGATTTTTCCTTTTGTTGCATCATATGTAGTAGTAGGGCCTAGAGACTTGCTGATTATAGATTAATTTACTAGTCTAAAATTATAGTATCTTGATTCCATTAGAAATCTTGCTAAACTCAATATTTCTTTTTGCATTCATTTGGTATTCATTCTTTAGTAGGGCTACCTTAGGCAAGTCATGGACTTGGGTTCAAAGGTGATGTCTCACTGTATTGTCTGAAGCATGGAATAAAAGCTGTTCACAGAACTTCAGAATCTACAGTCTCAGACCTTAAGTGTCTGAATTGCTGCAGTGATTGGAAATGTGCAAAGGCTCCTTTCATTAGACATCTCCTCATGAGGACCATGGAGAATGCTTGTTTCTGCAAGATGGCATGAAAGAGCTTCAAGAAATACAGCCTGGAGACTACTGCTCTGGGTGTTCCTCTAAACCCCTGGATGCAAACTCCATCTCCTCTGGTCTAGAGGCTTTCTGAAACACTTTCAGAGGAAGCTGGGCAGCATCTCACCATGCCTTATGGAGGTGAAAGGAATCTTCACAACACAGTGGTTGAAAGCAGAGTCACAGAATCATGGGCTCATGTCTAAAAGGAACCTGGATGTTTGTGGCCTGTGGTAGGATCCTGAAACTACTAAATTTCTGTAGATGATTATTTAACCTGATCTTAAATTTTGGCAATATTCGCCATTAAACTAATTGTGTCTAAATGTTGTTCAAGTCCATTTATCACGAGTGCAACGATTCCTTACCTTGCTGTCTTTGCACTGTGTTTTTGGACATTTGAAGACTATTACACTCTCCCTGCTCAGCTTGTGTTTCTGTAAAATAAAGCACAACAACCGTTCCTCATGGATCATGTATTTTATTGTTGTAGTGGATCATTTTCCTGTTGTACACCTCTGGATCATCTCTAGGTGATCTATGTACTTACTGAAGTTCACTGCCCAGAAAAGAGTTTCATACATGAGTCTGGAATTCTTGCTGCTGCAGAGTAACAGAACATGTTATTTTTATTCCCATAGAACATGCCTATTTATTCATAGTATTTCTCTTTTTTTGCAACCATGTGTTATTGCTGACTCACATTCCTTTTTAACTGCCCAAGCTTCTTCTGCAGAGAATTTTTCAAAGTAACACAGTCAATGAAGTAAGAAGTCAGCTCATTAAGAACAGAAGAAAGAATCTAAAATTATATTAAGTCCAGTGCAACAAAGCCAGTAAAGCTTCAGTTATCAAGGGAGGAGTTTGTGAGAAAGTCTGTAAATTCCATTTCATGCTGCTATAAAGACATGTTCTGTACCTCTGCTTGAACAGTGACTCTCAGCTTGGATGAGACAAGTAAACAGAAATTTTCAAACCAGAATCATTTACCTATTGATAGGAAACACCTGAAGCAACTGAGCATGGACAACTTACGTGTTACTTATTAATCTAATTAAGTGTCTGCTAAACTGGTGGAGGCTTAACAGGCTTGGGAATCACAGGAAGGCTTATAGCTTGAGAAAGTGGAAAATATTCCAGGTAATGAAATGTGAAAGTGAGGAAAGAAAAAGAGGGAGAGAAACAGAGAAGGAACTGAGATGGAAGCTAGTGGTGATCAAAGATGTGACCAGATGCTGTTTTGCCTAATAACAAGTGAGAGAAGAACTAAGAGAGCAGTGGACATGTCAGTTAGTATGTAAGACCAGATCAAAACCTTGACTGTGGTGCAGGTTTTATTGCCAGTAAGTGGTGCTGTGCAGGACACCATGCCAGATACACATGCCAAAAGCATTATCTCTTACCAGATGAGTTTGGTGCCCTTCTTCTGAATCAAAGCCAAAGACCAGATGATTGAGAATATGTCTCAGTGTCAGAAGCTCACCAAAGGACATCCTGAGTATGAAAAAAATGGCATCAGAGAGAGGGTTTGGTAGTCTCTCAGAAAGAAGGGACATCTTAGACCTAGGAAGCAGGTGGGTAAATGAAATAGTGTGATTTAAGGAAAGACTTCATGTGGAGGCATGTAACACATGTACAAAATATTAAAGAATAGTAGTATGTGCATATACTTAATGTGTACATTTGTTAAGAACATGCATAAATTGTGTGTAAGGTCCTGATCAGATGCAAGACACCTGTCTTTGTGTGCTTATTTTTTAAATTTTTCTTCTTTTAGTTCTTTTCATCTCTTCCTTTTTTAACCCCATATTCTCTGGGTGTTTCCCCTAAGGAATGCTTTTGTGGAATTGTTTTCACAGTGATATATGGGGCCCTCATCTACAACTGCGTGGAGCAACAGTGCCAGAGAGTGGCTGCCTGGGATAAATGCAGCTGGATTTGCTTTGTAGTTAAGCCTTTGGGACTTACAACAAGCACACCCAGAATCATAGAATATGGAAGGGAACCACAAGGATCTTTGAAGTCCACCTCCTGGTCCAGTGGTTGATCTGAGCAGTACAGAAAGAAGAGAAAGGCACATAAGGTGGTCTGTTGCAGAGTAATTATCTCTGTTGTCTGCATTCCCTAGAAATTTCACGGGACTTACTCTGATTTTGAATGCTATTCTTGGAAAAATGCTAGGGAAGAAGATGTGAGCTGTGCCCAACAGTTCCTTTCCCCTTTGGTCCTGCTTGCTCATACTTCCCTTTACAGAGCTGTACAGGCTGTAAGCTGTTCCCATACTGTGGGGATTGCTCCTCCTGCTTGGGCAGAGTTCCCTGTTCATGAAATCCTATAAGCCCCAGGTCAGACAAACAGCACTGTGTCCCTTGTGGCACATCCTGGAATAAATGGGACCCATGCCTGTGCCAGTGACTCTCATTCTCATCATCTTCATTTTTTAAAGGGATGCACAGCTAAGCTGCCCTTGAGTACCTGTACCCAGTAGTCACCTCCTGTTGACTAAGCTTTGAGATTCACAGCCTGACCAGTGACTTCTAAAGGTCACTTGGATTCTCCTCCCTAGGTGAAGGAAAAGGCTCTCCAGTTGGAGTGGGGGTAAATGCATTTGTGATGGATTGGGAAAGCTGAAGCTCAACAGGTTTTGAAATATTTTACCACAGGAGCCACTTTATCAAAAGGCTGTGGGGAGGTGTGTGAGGGATGTGGGGACCAGCAGCAGTGTGTGTAGGTGGCCTTTCCTTTGGCAGGTTTTGGAGGTGTGAATGTTGAGCTTTGTCAGCAGAAGATCAGTGGGTGAGAAACTGAATTTTTAATTGACTGTATCCCCTGCTATGCCAATTGTTTTGGATGAGTAATAAATAAGAATTGTGTACTAGAAGGCCATTCAGCAAATGGTTTCAACCCACATCTACCAATGCTTTTGTATTTAGGAATATTACCTTGCATCCAGGAAGTCTTTTAGCATTATTTAAGTGGTATTTGTTTAAAGTAATTCAATGGGCTTTATATATTTTGCACATAAAGTAATCAGCTGAATCTCTGAATAATAATGTGAGAATTAAACATTTTAATATTCTACAGAGTATTTTTCTTAAATCACAGAATTATTAAGCTTCATTAAATCTTCTTATCCTCAGCCTAAGTTTTCAGGAATAGTCAAACTGATATTTGAAGGTAAAAAAATTATATCATTTCCCCTCAGTCCAGGATCTTCAAATCAGTTTAGCTGAAGATAACACAGAGTGAGGGTCAAAAATAGAGAAAATTTTTGCCCTCTAAACGATGCTGCTATCTAGTCTAGTTTCTGTTGCTGAAACTTCTTGGGTTTGCATGAAGAATACAAGTTCGGAGAAGCAAGTGGGCTGTGCTAGCCTGACAGTCACTGAGGAGACGATGTGAGTTGTATTCCCACTTCCATGGGGTTTGTGAGAAAACAAACGCGAGGGGTCTCTAGAGGAAACCTGTAACAACAAATAGTTGTGCTGCGGAGCCCCTGGCACCTCCTAATCCGCCTGGCCGGTGAGCGCCCGGTTCCTGCGCACGGCCGGGCCCTCCCCGCCGCTTCCGAACCCACGGCCGGCTTCGTGCGGGGGCAAAGGGAGGCAGCGCAGGGGCAGCAACCGGGGCTGCGCTCCTGTAGCCAGGAGGTCTGCACGCCCCGGCAGCGCCGGGGCTCCTGAGCGCATCCCGGCCCCACAGGACGGGCAGCGCCGGGGCTCCTGAGCGCATCCCAGCCCCACAGGACGGGCAGCGCCGGGGCTCCCGAGCGCATCCCGGCCCCACAGGACGGGGCCGCCCCGCACCCTCCGCTCCCCGAGCCCCGCGGCAGCCCCGGCCCCGCCACACCGCCGCAGGGTGGCGCTGTGACCCCGCGGGACCGGCCGGGGCCGCCCGGTGCCGGGGCAGCGCTGCGGGCAGGGCTGGGGGCACATCCCTGGGTTACATCCTCAGGGCACATCCCCGGGGCAGCGCTGCGGACAGAGCTGGGGGCACATCCCTGGGTTACATCCCCGGGTTACATCCCCGGGCTACATCCCCGGGCTACATCCCCGGGGCAGCGCTGCGGACAGAGCTGCGGGGCACATCCCCGGGTTACATCCCCAGGGCAATCCCCGCGGCACCCGCACTCTGTCGCGGTCCGGGCCCTCCGCCGCCGTCGGCATCGCCCGGCGCTGCCGCTCGCCTCGTCCCGCCGCGGCCGCAGGGAAGATCTTTGAGTACCCCGCTCCTCCTGCCACTGCATGCCCGCGACTCTCGTGAGGGACGCGTGACACTTCATTTCCAGAAAGTTTCGAAAACCGGGAAAAAGATTCACAGGTCGCGGGAGGTGGTGGGGCTGCGTCGTGAATGACATTTCGGTGGTGGGGGGCAGCTCTGGGTAAAGTTAGGAGGCTGTTGGAGACAGGGTTCTGCAAAAGCGAAACATAGAATCAAAGAGTCACGGAATATTCTGAATTGGATGGGCCCCACAAGGATCCTCCAAGTCCAGCTCACGGACCTGCATAGGACAGCCCTAAGAATCGCACCATGTGCCTGGGATTCCTGTGATTCTGTGAAACACGGCCCCATCTTACAAAAAACCAGCTTAAAAATAGTAGGGATGAAGTAAAAACCCTTATGCTGTGTCAGGGAAAAAAAAATAATAAATGACATTTAAATACAAGGAAATGAGTGTGAAGAGAAGACTCGGCATTTTTTAAGGACGAATTGTCTGTAGTTGAGTATTGATGACAGTGTAGCCGAGTGGGCTGGAGGAGAGCTGGCTGCCTCCGAGAGCCGGAGTGCTGCTGATTAAAGAATAAAACTGAGGAATGCGGGGGGAAAGAGCCAAACCGATCCGCAGCAGAGCAATCGGAGCTGGTGAAGTGGGAAGTCTCGGCCGCCTTCGTCGCTACTGGGGGACTCGCTCTGAGCCCCCTTCCCCAGCAGGGCCCTTCTCTGTCCCTCCTCGCTTCCCCTTTCCCTCGCAGGGGCCGGCTTGGGGTCTCTGCACGATGCCCTGGAGAGGGCTGTGCTCTTGTGCGCTGGGTGGGTGATGACAAGGTGCGGGCAGCCTTTACTGTGGGAGTCTAAACATGACCTGCGATTTCACACTGCGCCTCTTCAACCACGGCAGCCTGGCCGGCCTTTAAAAAATCCTTTGTTTTCTCCCGTCAGGATAGATACTTTACGATGAAGTTCTGCGTTCAGCCTCTTTTGCTTGCTTGTCACTGCCTGCTTTCCTTTCAGCCTTTCCTGGTGTGTGTTTAGCCGATTCTCTCTGAGAGATGCCTAGAGCCATCTGTGCTGACTGTTGCTACACGTATATGAATGTATGTGTAGGAGAGGGCAGAGGTGCACGAGTTTTTCTCTATCTCTGTAACTCCCTGCAGCCCACAGACTTGTATCGAAGTGCTATTTAAGCGTGCATATGCATGCAGATCTGTGCCTCCGGACAGGCACACATTGTGTAGTAGACTGGAATAGATAATTCCACAGAATGCAGGAATAAACGGAGCAGCTCAGAAATCAGTGAGGAAGAAAAATAGAAAAAAAAAAAACCAGAGAAAGAAATGAAAGGAAAAAAAACCCCAAACCAACCAACCAACCAAAATAACATAAGGAAGAGGAAGCCTTGCTCCACTGTTAGTTTCTGGACAAAAAGTGAGGTTTTGTCCCACCGAGCAGCAAACTGAGTATCCTAAGCTAGTGTTAAAAGCCAAGTGTATCTGTTTCTCAAAGGAGGAAGCATATTTTCTTACTGTGGAAAATGATATCAAATTTGGTAGCAGGCATTTGTGTCCAACAGGGTCAAACGGCTGAAGAAGTAGTCTGGACACACGTTGCCCTTTAGGATATAGAGCTGCCAGCAAGTGGGGATTAACGCCTGCCTCTGTTTGTTTAGAAAGAAAGAAAAAAAAAAAAGAAAAAAAAAAGAAGAAGAAAAAAGAAAAGAAAAAAAAAAAGAAAAAAAGAAGGAAAAAAGAAGAGAAAAGTTTAACAGTTTCTTTTGTGAACTCCGTACATTGCAAATCCAGCCGCGTTACCATACTAGAGGAAATGAAAAAATGCTTCGGTTTGAGAGGACGAGTCCTTTATTTCCCTTATTGGATACGTTTCATGTGTTTTCCCCAACACTCCGGCTTAAGGACATGCCTTTTGAAACACAAACACACGCACAGCTCGCACACACACACAGACAGATAAGATATGTATTGGATCCTGACACATGCGGGGTGGAGGGAAGAGCGGGAGGGAGAGAGAAAGAGAGAGAGAGAGAGAGAAAGAGAGATCCTCCTACCTGGAGCCATAGATTGCAAGATACGTAGTGTTACCTGGGGAAGTCAGAACAAGTAAAAACAGATTGAACTTCAGGGCTCTATGAGGCAGTTGATCAAGATCAGTGCTTGCTCATTCTCTCCCTCAGACTGTCTGTCTTGGGGTTTTGTTTTACTGTTTTGAGCAGCCCTTTCCGTTTTTTCTTCCTCTTTAGCTTTAATATCGGAGCCGGTTTCGGTCACCATGGCTCTGGGAAGAGCTGCCTGTCTGCGCGGAGTTCACTTTTTACAGCTCGGCCGGCTTTGCTCCTGGGTAGCTTCAGCAGTGCTCTTGACTGGGATTTAATCGACAAGAACAGTTCGGCTTTTTGTGCAATTTTTATGGCTCAGTCCATTTTCTAGATCATGCACAGAAACTTTCGGAAGTGGATTTTCTACGTGTTTCTATGCTTTGGAGTCATCTATGTCAAATTAGGGTAAGTCCTTCTGCACGACAAATCTCCTTGGCTTTTGGGTCACGTTAGTGCGGAGTTGGGAGCAAAATACTGCAGAGGAGAGGAAAAGAAAAAGAAAAAAAAAAAAAAAGAAAAGGAAAAAGGAAAAAGAAAAGAAAAGACGTGATTATTTCTCTCTCCGCCCCCGGGAAGCGGCAGCCCCCCGAAGCACGGCCGTGGGTCTCCCCCGGTGCCGGACCCTGCCCGGCGGCGGGGCGCTCCGCCCGCCCCGAGCCTGCGGGGAGCCGGTCGCGGGTGATGACGGATCCTTTTATTTTGTACTGCTTAAGAGAACTTAAATATTATCTCTGGCTTACAGTACCCTCAGAGGAAAAAAAAAAAAAAAAAAAAAAAAGAAAAGGCAGCCTGACAGAGTTAACTCAGGCGCTGCTGCTGGGACAATAGAGCAGAGCTGAGGTATTAGGCGAAAGGGGCGGGAGGAGGGGAATCCCTGCTCTGAACCTGCGCTCAGGGATTTGGTTTATGCAGGCCTAGACACAATTTGCGTTTCTATCCATCACACGGACGTGTTGAAATTAACTTGACAACTGGTCCGGCTACCTCTGCTCTGGTGCTCCCGGGCAGCCGAGCGGGCTCTGGCGAAGGGACCGGCCCGGGGCCCCGGAGGGTGCGGCGGGGGCTCCCCGGGAGCCCGCTGTTTGCTCCTCGCTGTTTGATCAGCGCAATCGAGAGCACGCGGTTATTTTGGTTGCCAAGTTTCGCCCTCTTTCCCTCTGCCTCTCCCCCCAGTGCCTCTATGCCCTTATTAATATTGCTCGTCGCAGTAGGCTGACTTGAGTTGAATTTCCACATTCCTGAGCCGCAGCCGAGTCCTTACCTGTCGAACTACAAACTCTTTAAAGATCCTGTCTTTGCATAGCTGCGGGATTTTTTTATTTATTTATTTTTTATGATCAAGAATACGTAAGGTGAGTCGCAATCCAAAAACGCTCGCTTCCCACCTTGAAATCAATCCGTGGAGGAGGAGGGGGAAGCCAAAGGGCAGCTCCCAAAGGCAGGAGAACAGGCACAGTTCCCCAGAGCGACGGGCAGGCTGGAGCCCGGCCGAGGCAGCGGAGCGGGAGGGCGGCGGGGAGCGAGGAGCGGCCCTGCCCTGCCCGCCGGGCCCGCCGCGGGCGCTGCTCCGCGCACGATGCGCGGCGGGAGCAGCCCCGACCCCGCTGTCAGCGGCCCGGGCAGCGGCGGGAGGAGGGGGCGGCGAGAGGGAGGGAATCTTCAAGAGGGAGCGCGCCAGAGCCGAGGATTAAGGTTCAGCAGCGGGGGAAAGGATTAAAACTGGGCTCCTCGGGGATGAGAAAGGCAGCGGCAGGCTCTGTGTGCCACCCCGGGAGCTCCCGCTGCTGCGGGCAGAGCTGTCCCGTTTCCCCGGTGCCGGCGAGACCCGCGGGCTGCCTCCCGGGGTGCTCCCAGCGGGTTGCTCGGCGGGCACCAGCCGGCTGGCATCCCTTTGTGTTTGCTTATTTAGGTGTTTTGGGCACGGCTCTCGGCCCGCCCCTGCAGCCGCAGGTGCCGCCGCGGGGGCCGGCGGAGCACGGCGCTGCCCCGCAGGCGGCCCGCGGAGGATGCGCGGATGCGGAAGGGGCGCGGAAGCCGCCCTCTGCCCTGTCCCGGTGGGGAGCCCAGGTCCGAGCCGCATGCCCGAGCGTAGCTCCAAATCCTGCTGCAGGAGACCGCTCCTTTCAGCGCTTTAATCTTCGCACGGCCGAGAACCTGCGCCGCCCTTTGTCGCAGCCGGGGTCGGCAGCGATGGGCTCTGCCCCCCTCTAGGCTCGGATTGCCGGAGTTTAGATGTGTAGTGAATTTGTTGAGGCTGTGTATCCATAAATGAAGCGATGACAGGGTTCCCGATCTACTTCGGTAGTGTGAGGGCTTTGTAGAGCACACCCCTCACAGAGAGGCAGGCGTGCTCAAAGAAAACGCTTTGCAAAATAAGGGCACGGTACAGCTGCTGCTTTCGCTGCGGAGGAAGGGAACAGAGGATCGGGCACATGTTGCAATCTGGAAGGCAGATCTCTCTTCGAAATTGATTTTGGCCATTTTAGAAGGGGATTCAGAGCAAAAATCACAAGAATGCTGTCGGACTGAGCCTGGAAGTGAAACTGAGCGGACATCAGGAACAGTAAAAGCCTTTGCGGAAACCCTATCAGATCCATCACCATGCCTGTAAGGCGATGAGGATACTTCACTTTCTCTGAACAATAGCAGAGAAATTTGCTCCCAGATCCAGGGCTACTTCTAGGCTAGGCATGCGGGATGCAATTATTTCCTATTTCATCAGCCACTGGAACTATCATTTTGTTGAAACCATATCCTTTGGGAGTTATGATGCCTTTTGAGCTCTTTGCTTGAAAAGGAGGAGGTGAAGGTGGATAAAATGTCTTCCAGGGCATTCGGTTGATTTTCAACGGGAAGGAGAGGGCGTTCGTGTCAGCCATGGCAAGGAGGGGAGGCTTGGCAGGTGGTTTTTTTGGTTTTGTTTTTGTTTTTTGTTTTTTTCTTGCTGCTGAGCACGTCTTCCTGTCTTAATAAAATGTGCTAAATCCCCATTTTCGGTGGCAAACATGACACGGAGGGGAGAGAAAATAACGCAATACATAAGCTGTTGGACGGGCCGGGGTATTGCACAGGGTGACATGGCAGGGTCCCATAAAGAAACCATCATCTCCTCCAGTGAGGAGAAGAGAGCAGGGTCCCACTCAGATAATCCTTCCTCTCTGGGATCTTCCGTTGTTCCCGTTTCTATTTCCGGTCCCCTACTTCGCTGGAGAAACAGGGGTGAGGTGAAGCATCCCTTAATATTTCTGTCGATGACATTCCCAGGCACCGAAGCATCTGCTGGCTTCGTGTAACCCCCCGCGATAACAGGTCACGTCAAATATTGACCTCAGGCAGGAGTGAAACAGAACTATTTCCTGCCATGATCACAGAGCATCCGGATACCGTTTAATTAATAAATATGTCAGAAATTAAAAATCACAGCAGTAGCACAGATGCAAATCACGGCGGAAGCTCTGGGTACGAGTGATGTGATGAAGTCGCGGACAGTACCCCGATCAGAGATCTGGGGGCAAACCCCACCCTTTCCTCTTTATTCTGGAGGAAAAGAAGGGCGACAGCCGGGCAGCTCCAAAGGGAGCCGGGAAGACCCCCTTTTCCCTCGGGGAGAAGGTCGCTATGACTGACGCTAGAGGGATGCGGGCGGCGGGAGCTGGCGCTGCCCAAGTGAGCAACGAAAGGTGCCGACACCCCTTTGGGGGGCTGCAGGGACGCTTCTTTCGTGCCCATCCGAGCTGAGGGCTCAAAGGGCTACCCATGTCGGGGACCCCGGCCGGTTCTGGGAAGGCCGGAGCGCACCGCGCCCTCTCGGGACTCCCAGGGATGCTGCCGCGGGGAACCTGAGAGCCGGTCCCACTCGCCTGCCCTACGGCGAAGCTCACCTTGGCTTTGCAGTAAAGGCCAACGAAATCCCGCTGCCCTCGCCTTCCCCGGGGCTGTCCGGCCGCGGGGAGCCCGCCCGTGCCGGCCCCGTTCCCCCGGCCCTGGGCAGGCAGCGGCCGCGGCTCAGCCTCGACGGCGGCAGCACGTGGAGCCCCGGGAGCCGCGGGGAGGCCCGAGAGGAGAGTCAGCCCGGAGCACCGGGAGCCCCGGCGAGCCCCGAGAGGAGAGTCAGCCCGGAGCACCGGGAGCCCCGGCGAGGCCCCGAGAGGAGAGTCACCCCCGGAGCCCCGGGAGCCGCGGAGAGGCCCCGAGAGGAGAGTCAGCCCGGAGCACCGGGAGCCTCGGCGAGCCCCGAGCGGAGAGTCAGCCCGGAGCGCCCGGGGCTGCCCGGCGCCGTCCCGCCGGGGGGACCGTCCGCTCCCCGGCCCCTCCAAGGCACCTGCCGGTGTGCCACCGCCGCCTTTCCTGCCCTCCCTTCGGCCGGACACCGCTCCTTCCGAGACTCATCGGTGCCTTCTTTGCCCCGGCACTGGGTTTGGGGCTCGGTGAGATACAAGAAACGCCCGGTTCCGCCCAGAAAGGACTCGGTGTGTTGCCAGCCTGGAGCACCTTCCCGGCTTCCCACGTGCCCTTTTGTCGGACTCTCCGCAGGCTTAGGATAAAAAAAGGAACTGCGGCTGGAAATAGATAGATAATAGGGAAGAAGAAGAAGGAAAAAAAAAAAAAAAGCGAATAGTTCATTAGTGCCTTCCCGACTGTAAGTGTCGACAACTGCTTCGGTGTAATTCTGCCCCATTTTGTCCAAAATACGGCTCTTTGTGGAAAAAGGAGCGACAGATGCTGAGTGCCCATATTAGACTTTACCGACGTTACCTCTCTTTCAGTGTGACATGCTATTGAAGGGAATATTTTCATCTTCATTCAAGAAAATTAGTGCGGTTCTCGCTGCCCCGGCTGACATAACACGTAGAAACCATTTGGATGGAATTTACAAGGTTATTCTCATCATCGTCGTCGTAATCGTCATCCTCCTCCTCCTTATCATCATTCATCATCAGTGATTTTTCGGCATAATAACCGGCCCGTGGTTTTAGAATAAAAATTAACTCACTGGAAAGAAACTGCATGGTTTGATTTCTATATACGACTTTTCTTCCCCCACACAACACATCTGTGGATAAAGTCATTTTCGACCTGAAAATTGTGGAAATTGGCAAACCGTCTTCGTTTCAGGTGGAGAGGGTCAAACCTTGCCAGCACAAGTCCGAAGTTTTCCAACATTTACTCTGCATTTTTACAATTCTCTCTCCCCCTCCTTTTTCGCCCTTAGGCTCACCTTAAAAAGCAGACGCACATTTAAAATACCTGTCCGAAGCGGAACAAATGCTAGAAATAAAACGTTCAAAGTGGCTACTCGTTCTCCTGGTTTCACGTTGGGCAGAGTTGCCCCAGCCACATGTCTGGCAGGGGAGAGGGCAGTGCAGGAGATACACATCTCTGACACTTTCGCATGCACACTTACAGAAGTATAAATACGTTCATTTTAGAATCTTTAATAATGATAAAGAAGAGGGTTCTGGGATGTAAATAATCGTTGAAAGGCTTAAGCTTCCTTCTCTTGTTAATCGAGATCAGTTTCTCGAAAGGACCTTGACTGCCCCGCCGTCTGTGCTGAACCTGCAGATTAAAGTGTTAAAAGGAACCCAACCCCGAGATTTTTATCGGGTATTGAGCGGCGTGCAACGTTTCCCCACCAATTCTGCATTTCCCATTCCATCTGCGGGAATATTTCGTTGTGTCGCTGAGACAGCTGCACCCGTGTTCTGGGGCTGCTAACTGGAGGAGGTGTTACAAGGTGTTTGGTAGAGCTCTTAGCCAAGACATCTTCATCAGTCATTAGGCAATTAGCCTGAGACGAACATTTACAGACCGAGGACACTTCGGAGCCTGGTTCTTGCTCTCTTCAGCCGCGTTTCGGTTTAAGTGTCTTCGGTGGCCCTTTCTTTTTCGGGGTTCGTTTTCAACCCCCAGCCCCGCTATCCGCGGCGCGCGTATTTCACCATCGCTCTCAGCGCTTCCGAAATAAAGGACGGACGCCCAGCAATTCAGAGGAAGAGCGACTGTCCCCTGCTCGCCCGGGGCAGCTCGGGGCGCAGGGCTCCCTCCTGCCCGAGCGGGGAGGGTCGAGCATCGCTTCGCCGCGGGGCGCGGCGGTGCCAAGGGGCAGGAATCTCTCGGCTCGGGGGGAAGGCGGGGGAGAGGCTACAAACCTGCCGGGAAGCGTCTCTTCCCACTCGCATCTTCTCGGGAGAGGGAGAAGGACAGGGAAGAGCGGAGACGAAAGCTCTTCCTGCGGGGTGGAGAAAGGTGTGGGGAGAGGGGAGCCGGCAGGCGCCCCCCGCTCGCTCCCTGCAGCGGCTGTTCCGCGCTAGTCCTTTCCCTTCCCTGTCCTTTCCCTTCCCTGTCCTTTCCCTTCCCTGCTCTCACGCGAAACCCAGTCTCGCCAGGAAGCTACGGGTGTGCATGTCTTTATTTCTCACTCAGTAAGGCTATGACTGCATATACGACCCTTTTTTCTTGACGTTGCTCTTGAAATCGAAGCCTAATTTTTAACATCGGGGGGACGGCAACAGCCAAACCCCCGCCGAGGCTGGAGGGAAGGCGGAACCCTTCGGTGGAACCGGGACAGCCGGCTTCAATAAAGCCATTAAGAGTGGGGTTGGGAGCTGCCAGCTCGTTCAGTCTCTCCCAGGGCGAGCTAAGGGTGCCAGGGCAGACGCAGGGAGCTCTCAGCCCACCGAGCGCTGGGGGGAAGTTAAAAATGCCCCGTGGAGCGCGAAAGGAGTGCTTGCCGGGCGAGGCGTGCGGAGAGGGCTCAGCCAGGGAGCACGGATTCATTGCAGCCCGGGCTAGATCAGTGTCTTTCCATTGTCATCCTCCCCCGAAAAAAAAAAAAAAAAAAAAAAAAAAAAAAAAAAAAAAAAAAAAAAAAAAAAGGGAGAGGGAGAGAAAAAAAGTAGGCGGATTGCAGTGACTGACTGCCCAATGGCAGCCCCGGGTCTCAGGAGAGTTACAGAGAGAGAGGGAGAGAGAGAGAGAGAGGCACTTTCTGCCATCCAAATCCCTTAAACCATCCTCATTCCAACACGAGAACCCACTGTAACAACTTCCAACCACTGAGACATGACAGGCAGGAGCCCAGAGGCAGCAGCAGCAGCGAGAGCAGCAGCAGCAGCAGCAGCACACACTCTGCACAGGGAGCAGCATTAGCACCAGGGGAATACTACACACCACAATACAAACAAACAAACAAACAAACAAACAGACAAAGCCCCCCCAGGCCCAAGGGACTGGATTCCAACTCAGATTCAAGCCACAGCTGACACCAAAAAGGGTGGGGAATTACGACCAGGGGGGGCCAGAAAGGAATAACCAAGGAAGCGAACTCAAGAGTATAAACGGGATTCGGCCATGATCCTTTTTTCATCTCGCAGTGTGTTACTCTCAGTGTATTACCCTCAGATTTTCCTCATCCTTACCAGTGGGAGTTACCTGTAAGTGATCCAGATTTTTTTTTTTTTTTTTTTTTTCCGAAATACTGTTTGCAATGCCCCCGCTAGCAGCTACCTAGGGGCGATGCGCAGAGCGAGCAGAGGGAGCCGGGAGAAGCCAGCACGGGCGGCGGCTCCGGGCGGTGCGCGGTGGTGAGGATGGTGGTGGTGGTGGCGGCGGAGGAGGAGATGCCGTGCCGGTGGCGGTGCTGGCGCTGCCGGTCGGACCCCGCCGGGGGAAGGGACGCACCGCCAGGTAACTCCCGGGGCTGCCCCGCCGGCGAGGCCGGGGCCCGGCGTGCCCGCAGCGGGGGCGGCGCACCTGGGAGGGCGGCGGGGCAACGGGACGCGGAGCGGCCGGCGTCTCCCCTGGGGACTCCGACCCCGACTCCTCCTCCTGCCAAAGCGGAGATGGGCATCGCTTCGCGCCCGTCGGGGGAAGGCTGTTTGCGTGCGGAGATCCCGGGGAGCGCGGGGCTGCCGCAGCCCGGGCCGCCCGCGGAGAGCCCCCGGCGCCGAGGCGCTGGCCGGCCGGCTGCTCTCGCTCCGGAGGGATCGCCAGTCCCGCAGTTAGAGCCGGCTCCAGGACCTTTTCCTTGTGAGGAAGGGGGTGGAGGTAGGGGTGGGGGAAATGAGAGTCGGTGGGTGGGACTGTGAGGAATTTCGGTCTCTTTTTTTAATATCTATATCTGTATCTATCGTTGCGGTGGATAAGAAGCGGCTGGGCTAGTCCGTGAGGGCTGCGGAGAGAGCGTCCGCCGTCGTTCTCCTGCGGGTCCCCCGGCAGGTCGCTGTTGGGGGGGCGGGGGCGGCGGGCCGGGGTCCCCGCGGAGCCGGAGGGAGCCGGGCCCGGCCGGGACGGCAGCGGGAGCGCGGAGGAGCTGCCGGGAGCTGCCAAGGGCTCCTGTTCTCCTGCAGTCCGGGGAGACCTGAGCCGTGCGGAGGGGAGGGCGCTGGGGCGGCAGGTACCCGGCCGAGGGAGCCGCTTTAAAATCGGGGAGCCTTCTCCCTCCCCAGAGCATCCCCCCAGCCCCAGGGCAGGAGTCTCCGTGTCGGAGCGCGGGGATCGGGCCCGGGGGAGCTCTGGGCCGGTTCGGAGCCTGCCCAGGCTCCCTGGGGCTGCGGCAGAGGGGTTCACCCCTGTCGGTGATGGGGAACCCCGCCTGGGCATCCCCGGGCCCGCATTCATCTCGGCTGCTGGGGCCGGACGGATTTCCCTACTCTCCCACCCCCATGCCGACCTCAGGTTTTTGTGCCCCGATGGATGCGAATTTGAGGTTCTATCCCCGAACTGTATGTGGATATATATACACGTTTGGGTTTTTTTTTTTCCTCCGCGCACAGGAGCACATGCACTTAAACAAGCACGTGTGCTCCTCTCTCTGTGTGTCCGTCTATTTTCTGTGGGCTACGGGAAAAAACATATCCCACTGCTATGGGAGAAAAGTAGGAATAACCACACCCATAAAAAGAAAGGGAAAGCCTGTTTCTACATTCTTAATTTTTAGTGAAATGCACATGTCTTGGCCACCGATTTTTAAAAGCGCTTGGATTTCTGGCAGCATGTTAGATTAATTCAGCCTGAGCTGCCTGTTTCTGTTCACAGGAGGGATATATCTGCTGCGTAGGTGACCGATGGCTTTTAAAAAAGCTTGCCGTGCTATCTTTGGTTGGTTGGGGTTTTTTTTGTGGTTTTTTTTAATATATATATACAGGAGGAAGGAGTCGTAATAAATAAATAAATACACCCTTTTAATGTAAGCGTAGCCATATTTTTCTCAAAACCGTAGGAAATTACTATCCTACAAAGTTTTCCTTCTATAAATAGTTCAAATCTTAAAACAAAAGTTTGCAACCGCACACCAGATGCTGGGATGCTGGCGGTTTCCCTTGCTGTGTGACATAATTATAAGGTCCGAAAGCAAAAGCTATAGAAGTATAATAATAATACTAAGGCGACTGCTGAGGGGAAATACAAGGGAAGCAATGCCCGCTTTATTTAAAGCCAACTGCTTGGGATCTTTTGAGCGCTGCCCCGCGACAATGAGAAGTTGTGGCGGATAAATAATGCTCGCTCGCCTTTCCCCGGGCCGTCCGCAGTTCATTCCCTCCGCGGCGGGTCACCGGGAGCTGGACCCGCGGAGCCGGAGCCGAGGTGGCTATTGCAGCCCAGCAGAGCAGAAGAGAAAGGGATCAGGAGGTGAAACGCAACAAAGCGGAGCCCCAAAGCGACGCGCACCTCCCTCCATCCATCACTCCGGAGGGACGGAGCCGCCGGCTTTCCCGGGGAGAAAGCAGCGCGCACGGGGACAAGGGTGCCCGGGACCCGACCCCCCCTTTCTCCCCCGTGCCACCCCCGGCTCCATCTCCGCCGTGTGCCCCCATCCCTGGCAGAGAGCGGGAGCTGCGGCAGGACAGCCGGGAGGGCTGCGGTGCCTCGCCTCACCCTCCGTAGGGAGTGAAAAGAAGGAGGAGTTATTTCAGTGCTTAATGGAGAGTAGCCTACTGAACTTGTGGTGTTTGTCTGGTGGGTAAATATACTTCTCTGGCTTACTAATGGTAGCTTTTGGAGATTAAAGCGTAGTATAGGCTGTTGGAGCATTATCTGCTGGTGTCTGTTTCTGCTAGCCTCGCTCTCCGGAGGGGAGGATGCTTCCCAAGCTGCTATTTAGTGAGCTCTCAGGGACTGTCAATGGGTATGTTAATTTTCCCCGAGATCTCTACCATCTTTTGGCTATGGGAACCACTCCTTGGCTTCTGCATTGCTTCTCCTTCAGGGACAGAGGGGGCGAGTTTCAGCGGGCGAACAAATGGAGTGCGGGGTGTCCGTGCTCAGTCTCTTGGTGCAGGGAATGCAGGTCGGGGGAGATGCTGCCCTGTTATTCTGCCAGAAAACCTGTCAAGCAAAAACCCCATCGTGATGAAAAGAGGTTTTCAGAGTGGAAAAGGCAATGGTGAAATGAAATGAAAAGGGCACCACACCTCAGTGTTCAATAGCTGTGAAGAAAGTTAAATTACGTTCAACTACATCCAAAATTAATTTAAAAACTGAATCCATTGTAAATCTGATTTCTATATTGTGAGTGTGCTATCTGATGAAATCATCTTCTTCAGTGTGCTTGCCTGGTAACCTTTGGCCTGCTAAGGCACTGTGAACATTTTTATAACCAGAAGAAATAAGTGTCCTACTCTCTGAAAAAGAAAGCTGACTGTGGCTCCAATAGCTGCTGCATTTAATGCTGGAGGTATTTTGGTAATCCAATTAAATATTTTAAATATAAAGGTGCCATTAAATAATGTCAGTGTAATTAGTATAAATATCTAAATGCCAGGATTATGCAGAGCACTGGCACTGTTTTTTGCAGTACACATACACATATTTTGCTGCTTCTAAAGAAGATGGTGCTTGTTGGTTTTCCATTGGTGCACCCCTTTCACTGTTCATCCTATTTAGGGCTGGATGCATTCACCAGCAACATGAGAGTCAGTTCTGAAGAAGCTTTTTTTGGGGATTATCTGCTGGTACATAGATACAGTTAATTCAGATATTTGCTATAAAGTGACCTGGAACAACTCTTAAGAGAGTGTCTGAGTATGTAGTAATAGCAGCACAAATCTTCAATGCAAATATGTTTTCTAACACCATAACACAGCAAATCATTTATATTGGTGAGTAGATATCACTGTTTGGTTAGGAAATGTAGAGGAAGAAAAATCCTCTGCTTGTTTTGCATTTGTTCTGCTGGTGCTACCACATCCTTACAATTCCATATCCTTAACAACAGGGCTTCTCCACTCTTGTGGGAAGCAGATTAGAAGGAATGCAGATTTATTTGTCTACAGGAAAGTGGTCATGCCTAATCCCTAAAGATTAGGAATGCTGAAAAGAGTCCTGGAGTTTGCCTCTTAATCCATCCATGCTGGAGGGAGCTGGGCAGGCAGAGAACAACCTGGCTGCTCTATGAGGCAGAACCTTCCAGGGGACAGTGGGCACAACTCCACAGCAATGCCAACCAGTGTGGCTGATGCTCCACTTCAGCTGGTGCAGTCAGAGTTACACAGGCTGGCCCACTCTTCCCATCCTGGTTAGGTCAGGGCAGGATTAACCTCTGTGATTAAGCTGGCTGTTAGGGGAATGGGGTTGTCTCTGGCTCAGGCACTGAGCTGAAGTGTAAATCCATCATTTCCCTGCTTTTGCACCTTGCTTGTTTTATAGCTGAGGCTTTAGGGCAAGCTTGCTCTCTTAGCCTCTAGTTAGGCAGTGCACAATGCCCAGGGAGAGCTCTGTTGAGATCCTTAGATTCTGCTTTTACATGGTACTGTAATAATGATTCTCTATAAGAGGATTTGTAATAGGACTTCCTTCCACTTTACCATCCCCCAAAGATGTGTTTGCTTATAGACAGAACAGGTGAATCTTCAAAGAGTATCAAGTATTTTCAGGTTCATCTAAAGCTTGTGCTTTTGCTCAGCAGAAAAGAGAAAGATAAAGGATATTTTTATGTTGGACTGCCATAAACTTGGCTTACCTGCCTGACACAGGATATTTCCATGTATTGAAGCAGCTACAAAAGATGGGAGAATGACTGTGATCTGATTTCTTGGTAGCTTTGGAAGGTAAAGTCCAGCATTTCACTGTGAGACCCAGAATAAAATTCCCTGTCAAAACCAGAGAGCTCTGGTTAATCTGTGCCTGGTAGCTCCTCTCCCTGCCAAGGTCTAGATCAAGCACTCAAGTCCTGAATATCCTTGAATCCAAATGCATTTGGATGAAGACAACTCTCTCAATCCTTTGCAACAATCAGGTTCCAGGAATTAGATGTTTAACTCATCCTTGAAATTGCAAAAAAATAATTACTTTAGAAATTATAAGGAAAGGTGGCAGCATCCAGAATCTTCAGGATGACAGCATGGAATTACTACATATGTTGAATTACCAACATAAAATAAAAAGTAGGTATAAAGCAATATGAAATATTCAGATGAATAGGTAAGGATGAATACAGATGTGTTTGCATATTAAACACCCAACAAGGCTAATCCCTCAGAAGAGAGTCTTTCAAAGAAGGTGTTAAAGAGCCAAACAAAATGACCTGCAATTACACAGTTAGACTGACAAACATCTTTTTTGCAGTAGGAAAAACACCATGCGTACCTGGCACTGTGGCATGCTGAGGGTAGGATGGTGTCATAGACTTTGTCAGTGCACAGGACTGTGTAATTGGGGCTGAAATGCAGTCAGAGAGCCTCCTGACCCCAAAATACAGTTTAACCTCTAGTCCTCCCAAGTTACCTCAAGCAACAAAAACCTAGGACCAGCTGTAGATCAAAGGAATTCCACAGATGTGCTGACACCATGAGTTACAGAACTGGTTAATGTTGCAAACCCAATTTTTTCAGCCCACAATTTTTGCATGTTGTTTTACCCTCAGTGGACTCTCACCAGTGCCTTTCATGGCTGCTGGCAAAGCATGTCTACCTGTTAATTACCTGAGAGATGAATTTTTGCAATACAGGTTCACCTGTCTGTTTGGTTCTTCTCATGATTTTTGCTCTTTCGCCCTCGATGCTCCAGTGCCTTTCTTTAGAGCATCTCTCCAATCTACCCCAGGTATGTAGCTGGCATTACACTAAAACTCTGCATGGAAGGGTTCTGTGAGAACCAGACAGACCTCTCTCCATGAGAACCATGACTGAAAAGCAAAATCTCCATAACCTTTTTGTTCTGGAATTCCTGCCCTGCACATGTGAATATCTCGTCCATGAGCTGAAGAAACTTTTCACCAAAAGCTTCAGGTCTACAAGCCCTGAATTATGTAGGAGGATAAGAAAGTCCAGGAGTGTAGGTACAGGAGTACTCTGGAAGAAAAGCCAAGGAAGGCATGTTTCTGGAGAGTGTCTTTCAGTCTTTTAAGGGTTGTTAGAACCCTCTCCTCTTTTGCTGTTCCTTCAATCCTCCCCCAAATGTAGAAGGATATATTTTCTCTCCATTACGGAGAGCTGCTCAGGACTTTCAGTTAATTTCCTGCCAAGACAATTCCTGTGTATTTGCATTTGTGACAACACATGCCTAAGGAACATTGCAAATTCTGCACTAGCAAAAATGGAAAGAAATTCTAGATACAGAGACTTAAGTATTTGCCCAGTAGATTTTTCTGTCCATAGGTATTTCTATGACTTCTCCCTTCTGTTACTGCCAACATGTTTTTAAGACAAACCTTTGGATAACATACTGAATTGTTTTTCCTATGCTTTCCTCTTGGGCTTTCTTTCTAAAAGTCAGTTTCCTGGATGGAGCTGAAAGTTCTCTGCCTTGTTCAGTTCTAATAGAGCTAGAACAGTTATGGACAGTTTTTCTGCAGTTAAGGTATTTAAAGCCAAATAGTTGCTCTCATCATAAAAACATCTTTCTTCCACAAGGATCTGATAGTAAGATGATTATCACCTACTAATTATTTTTCAGCAAATCATATCTTCTCTAGAAAATCTCAAGACAGAGTAAATAAGAGACTTATTGTATCTTTCTTTACAGGAAATAATTTTAATAGAGCATACAGTTTTGTACCCGTATCTCTGCTATGGTTTTGAACACTTACCTTTATTTCAGCCTATGCTTGTGGATCAGATTTCCCTTAAGAAAGGATAAACTTCACATTTATGCAAAAATCCCACTTAATCATCATGGTGACAGTCTTTGCTCCAGCTCTTTGTCCAAGGTCAGATTTCACCATGAGTTCCTAATAAAGAGAAAAAAGACATCCAGTGGTGTAGCAAGTGTGCAAGTGAGGGCAGAAATGAGGGTCAGGTGTTTGATAGGTGGCAGAAGAATTTCCCCCATGTAGTGGCACCAAGTCCACTGGTCCCTGCACATCCCAAATGTTTTATCTGAAGTAGAGCCACACTGTTATTGGGCAGTGGCACCATTTTCAAAGCTGATGGAACTCTGTGGACTTTACTGGCAGATTTGTGATGCAAAAAGTAAAGCTGGTGAGTTGCGTCTCCACCAGCACGTACTTGGAATGCACAACAAAGGCATTCAAAATAATTTCCTTCTGGATGGCCATCACTGTGTAGCATTTTGGGAAGCTCTTAAATTTTGTCTTTTAAGCACTAAGGGCCTAAGGCTTCTCTCTTCTGAGGCCATATCCACAGCTCAGCAAGCTAATAAAGCAGGAGTAACTCTGCTGCAGTCAACAGAATGACTCCAGTGCAATCAAGAAGAGTACCAAACAGAAAGTCAGCACCAACAGCCTTGACACAGGCTGCTATTTTATGCAATTTATAGGTAATTTGGCCATAGTGCACAAGAACAAACAGTGAAGACAATATTAATGGGAGACCATGTCAGACAAACCCCCAAATCAGTTTTATGGGCCATTGAAAGAATCATGGCCTTTGGAATCAGCAAGAGCAGACATTAATCCAAAACTTTATTTAATTTTTTGAGGAGAGAAACACATCAAAAACCTTGCAGCATTTGCTGTAGCATGTGAGGCATTGCAGAGCAGCCCAAAGCTGGAAGAAAGCATAAGCCAGAAAGACATAAACCACTGTCTGCATGCAAGCAGGGCCTGGGAAATGTTTTAAGTTGTATCTAATTTAAAAATTTAAAGTGCTGCAATACTGGGATTGGATATCATATGCACCTTCCACTTGTTAAGCGACACATAATTATTAAATGTGATTACTATTTAATAATAATTTCATTCATTCAGGGATTGTAAGTGAATTAATCCTCCTACCACTATTCAAGTGAATTGGGCAAGGATCATTTCCCTCACTGCTGGGGTGGAATGCAGCAGTTGCTGTGCAGCACCCAGCAGAGCTGTATGGACATGCAGGACCAGCACCAGTCCTGACATTCCTGGCAGCAAGGCAGCAAAGCATCTGAAAAAGCCCAAGCACATCTCTAATTGATCTGGAGCCTGGCCAGGGACAGCCCCTCTAAGGATTGCACTTTCCCGTGGTGGGTTTCACTCTGCGGGGAAGATAGGAGCGGTCCCAGACTGGGCCAGTGTCTGAGGTGCTGAATAGCAGTATCGTGACTTGTGCCTGCCTCAGTTTCCCACAGCTTTAATAGGGCAATAACAGCACTGGCAAGGCTTGAAGGTAGGGGAGGGGCAGGAGAGCAGGAGCTGCCACAGCACTTTGGAAAGAGAAAATGCAGCGTAAGTGCAGCGTCATTACTTTCAGTGACTCTCCCTGACCACAAGCACAAAGATTGCGTCTCATCTGACACACGGCGTCACCACCACGGCCCTGGGGAGAGGTCAGGGGAAAGGGCTGCTCACCAAAGTCCTGAGCACCATTTCTGACTGTGCCTTCTTCTTCCATGGGAGCCAGGCAGCCACTGTGGGCAGCATGGGGCGAGTTTTGGCCTCGGAGAGCTGCTGGCCTCGGGGTATGAGGTGGCACCTGGCGTGCTGGACAGCAGGCAGGACATGGTTAAGGGAGTGCTGAGGAGAATGGCCGCATCTCTCATGACTCCTTTGGCTGCTCGCCAGGGAGCCATGTGACTCCTTGGTCAAAAGGGTCCTCTCAACCATGAGACACTTTTTTCCCCCTCTGGTTGTACCTTTTCTTTTCTGAAGTTAAAAGAAAACAAAATGTACCCACAAAACTTTCCACATTAAAGTTATATTGTAGTCTGATGACTCAGGGTGAGAAATTCAGGGGGAATGAAGAGGAAGGGAAACATTCCTGAATCAGATCTGTTGTGCTGAGCCTTAAAGAAGAGGATGATTTTGCTGGATGGAGAACAGCTCTGCTGCAGCACAGTGAGCAAGAAGCAAAGGATGGGACTTAAATCCCTTCCCTGCTGCTGTAGACTGCTGCTAAATCTCTCAGGGTAGCTTCAAACCCAGTGGACTTTGACGCTATCAAGAGGGCTGAGGGTGGAAGCGCAAATAAATATGTCCTCATCTGATTCACAGTAAATTCCTTTTTCTCCACTCCCATGGCCTAAAGGGTACATCAACTAGCTTTACAGTTTTTGGTTAGCTTTTCTTTCATTGGCACTGCCCACAATAATTAGATTGGCACATCCCTAGTAGACTCCCTGGAGTCTTTTGTTCCTCTGCCTACTCTGTCACTGGGGAAGCTCTGCTCAGGGTAGGTGCTTCTGAGGGGAGGGATGGGGTCAGGTTATTGTTGTTAATGTCACTCTGGTTATGTTGTAAAAGATGTATCAAAGAGGAAGTTCTTGCTCTATGACCCAAAGGTCATCAGACTCTGGATTAGGCTAATCTCTAAAAATTTGTTCCCTAGACAGATCCTTTTGACCGAGAGTAACTTACCTCTAGGCACAGAGCTTTGTCATGTGTTTTATGATCTCCATTGTTCCAGAGAAGCTCCACAGTCGAGGCAGAGGTTTGTTCTGTCTTCTCTTGCTGGGCCATGATCCACTAGCTTAGGCTTCACACCTTGAGCTAAGGATGAAAGAGAGCAGGAGAGATGAGAGGGACTTGTGTGCTGAGGTGACGTGCCTCAGCCGGACACATGCTGTCAACTTTAAACTCAGTATGCTGTATTCATGGTCAGAGCACTTTGGAAGTCATAAAGTCTGCATGCCACTGTGGCTTTGTCCTCTATTTGGAGAAAAGGAGCAAAACATTTTGAGAATTGCTAGCCAAGAAATTTTCCAGGCTTGTCAGTCTCTTTGGGACTCCTGTAGGCTGCACTGAGTGGTTGGAAAAGCTGTGGATGGAGAGTGGCAAGTTCAGGGATGTCCACTAAACAGTAACACAGAATGCAAACTGTGCCAAGGGTGTGCAGGTGTAGGACAGGATTCAGAATCAACAGCTGGTTCCTTCCTTTGTAACCCCCAAATGCAGACATGCTCCGGAGCAGAGCCAAGGTATCCTCTTGGTGTAAATACTTACTTTTAAGAAATGCATTTAAAACAAGCATGTGTGCCTGGCCCTCTCCTCTCCCCACCCCAGTTATGCAGTGTGCCAAAGCCAGTTCCTCAGCAACAAGACTTGGCAGGTGGCACCTGATGAGATAATTGTGCCCCTGGGACATTGGGAGTCATGAGGTGCAGCCAGGTGCTCCTGATCCATCCATGGGTGTGATTTTCTGTAGTAACCACACCCTCAAGTGTTGTCTTAGTACAGCTTAGGAAATATGTTCAGTTTGGGTCAAGTACTTCTATTAGGGTGCTCTGCACACCTAACATGTGTTGTCATGGGAGAAATGTGTGGATGTCCAGGATCAGGAGATGCACTGGGCTGAGGCGTGTTTCTCCAACTAACAGGGAAGAGATCCTTCTTTTCACCACTTTGATCTCTGCTTATTTCCAAATCTGGATCTTCCCTTCATGAAGACCCACTAATCTGAGCAGTGATTCAGGTGCAAGTAATGAAATGGCTTCCTTGGACAAGATGCTAAATTTTATGTGTAACAGATGAGGAGCCTTTTAAAAGTTTGCCACTTTTGCTTCCTGGGATTTCCATTTTGCAAGAAGGTCTTTTAAATCTTAAACATATGAAGGCCAAACAGCAGGAGAGATCAAATGACAGCTCCTTTTTGTAGTTTGAAAATGCCTTGCTGTCCCAGGCTGGCTTGCCTTGCTCTCCTACTCCCAGTATGGAAGCTAGAGGTTGAATCAGTCACACCTTCTTATTAAAGACTTGGTGTAGCAAAGTCCAACACTAAATGAAGTGCTCTGACTATCATGGAGGTGAATAGGAAAGGAGGCCTCCAGTGAATTGGAGTTTGTTCTCTGTGTCTTTCCTTGGGCAGAGCTGTCCTTGCTTTCCATGTTTGCTGCAGTGCTGTAGGAGGCAAGAAAGGAGACAGTTGAGAAGAGTCTTGAAGTGCTGCCAAGTCTTGCTGCAACTTTGGGAAAGTCTTTCCTGACAGTGCACAGGAAAGTTCTTCCAGCATTGCCTGCTTGACCTGCAAGCTGGGGAGGAGGGCTCTGTGCCTTCATGCAGGGAAGCACGTGCAAGGCTTGTGCTATTTGCCCTTCTCACAGCCAGCTAGGTACTGCCTAAAGTTGAAGTTTAAACTTTGGTTCCACCCAAACATTGCCTGAATAACTTCAGGATTTAGTTCACAGTATTTTGTTAGGAGAGCACTGTTTTTTGGAAAGAGAGACTGGAGCATTTTACCTCTCCAATGTTGAAAACCCCTTTCAGCACTAACCAAAGTCCTTCTTTTCTTTCTTATGCCCAGATAGGATTTTTTGAGGTGTATCAGACCTCTGCTTACATGATAGTTGCCATTGTATACCTAATTAGAAATCAGCTTTAGCTTTCTGACAATAGCTGGCATAGATTATGTACACTCTAAGTTATCTTGTGAGATAATTAAAGCGTTGATTGAAAACATAACACAGCAAAAGGAATGTTTCTTGAAACAGAGCCACTTTACAGGTTGGTTGTATGTGTTTTGTTAAATGCAGCCCAGGTATAACTGCCCTGACTTGGATGAATTCCCCAGAAATTGATGCCTTGTTTTTTGACAAAAGGAAAAAAAAAAAAAATCCCGAAATTATTTCAGTTTCTGGTTCCTTTTTAAATTAAACAGATGTATATGAAAATACTGCTTGTGAAGGGTGCCTGAATCACAGCCCTGGAAAATGAATTCCTCTTCTTACCCACAAAACCAGCACAGCACAAGCAGAGGGTGTGTGAGCTTCCCCACTCCACCCCATCCTCATGTCTCATCCATGACCTAGAGGGGCAACCTCTAGCTAGGCATGAGCGGGTGGCTCAGTCTCTGTACTTATTTAATCCTTGGCCAACCTGCCAAGGCTGCTGAAGAGGGTGCCAATTGTGGTGGTGGTTTCTGTGATGTGGATAGTCATCCACTGGGAACTGGATTAAGACCATCAACTCATTTCAAATACTCTAGGCCACAAAGATTCTGCCAACCAGTAACCATTTTTTTGGTCACTACCGACTTGGGTCATGTTTGGATCAATGATGAAAGGCTCCATATCCCAATACCAAGCCCCTGAGCCATACAGTTTCCCGAAATAATTTTTTTAAAGAAGGAAAACATTACTTTTTGTCCTAGATTCTACTTTGATCTGCTGATTTTTAATGTGCGTATTGGCACTTTAAGACACATAATTTTCATTACTTGATTGTAGACGGCTCAGATGATGGGAAGGATTTTGGAAGATGGCAGGTGGCAGACCCATGTGGTGTGATCCAAAAAAAGCTCTCAGAGATAGTGGTTACACTGTCTACCACCCCAGCTTACGTTATATTTTGACCTAAAATTGATTTTACACCTTGAAATTTATCTCACAATCCCTCAGGAGAAAAGCTGCCATTAAAATTGAATATCAGATTCTCTGTTGCTCCGTTGTTTCAGGGATCAGTTGTTTTCTGTGCATCAGATCTGGTAGCATTTCCAGCAGCTGTTTATATTGTCAGTGGCCCCTGTTGAACCCACCACAAATCTCTGTGCATGCCCTCTAGCACCCTGAGTTGTTGGGAGGTGATTTATGTCTCAGAGATAGAGATTAAATCTTTTTGCTCAAATCACAGGGCCCAGCAGGGCATGGAAACAGAGTGGAGTTCCAGCTTAACCCCTAAACCATAAGTTCTTCTCTTCAGCACACCTGAGAGTGGAGTTAGGGACAGCTGAAATAGTTTCATTTGCAATAAATGTTATTGCTCCTGCCCAGAAGAGACTCAGCCCCAGGGAACACTGACGGTCAGCAGCACATTTTCAGGGTGCCAAATGAAAGATTCTGGCCTTTCTCAGGTAACATATAACCATGCAGTGTTGCCAGCATCTCTCCCTTGAGCTGAAGCAATCCCTGAAGGGCGACTGGATTTGTTTTTGTGGGTGTAATTTCCATTGAAGCAGGCGTGAGAGCACTGCTTCGATTGCTTTAGTTCCTTGGAACAGTGAGTCACCTGTCTCTTCCCTATTGCACATGGAAGTGATGTCTGCTGGGATAACAAAGGAGTGACTGTTAAGATGATAGAGAAATTTGAGCAAATCCATTGCAGCTATGGATATTCAGATGCAACAAATAGAGGAAAAATTATGGGATTGTGAGGTTGTGTTAGAACCTGCTTTCTCCCACACAGGTGAAGTATCAGAGGCGTATTACCAGTGATTTATTAGTCTTGGATAGTGAAACATATTTTCTTGATTTCCTTTTTTTTTTTTTTTTTGTTAAAAAGAACAGATTTTATTTTATGTGTCCATCTGCTGTGAAAAGTTATCCCTGTTAAGAGAAATAGAGAAAGATAAAGAGTAGGAAAGAAATTGTGCTTCAACGATTATATGTAGCCATATAGATATGCATAGAAATAATAATTCTTTTTTTTTTTTTTTAATGTGTCACTTCTTTTTTAGAAGTTTCTGTGTTTATTTGGAGCCCTATATGTATTGTTTCTCTTTTCAGAGTAGAAGCTTCCCTTTCAGTAACAGCTAAAGCTTAAGTTCATGGAGAGCTGGAAGCATACAGGGTTTGGAGAGTTTGTAGTTACATCACTTATTTAAACAGACCGTGTCACACACATGGAAAACACAGGCTATACACAGTGCCCAGCACCCTTGTATGTTCCCTGAGTACAAAGAGTTTCCAAGACATGCTCAACTCTTTCCTGAACCAAGCTCTAAATTTGAGTGGCATCTCTCAATTTTGCTTTTTCCCTTCCAAACCCATGAAAAACGAACTGGAAAAGTACCTTGTCAGAGAAATCTCAGTTTGGGACACTCAGGTTTATGTAGGTGAGTCAGAGTGTTCCTTTCAGCCTGTTGGCTGTTTGTGAAGACCAAGCTTACCATCCGAGAGGTTTTGAGATGAGAGGTGATGAGGAGTGATGGTGGCATGGGAGGGACAGCCAGGGGAGGGCCTGCATGTTCCCCAGAGAAAAGGGAATGGGGAGAAGGGTGGGGTGGAAAAACCCATCTGGAAGGAGACTAAGAACTGAAAGGAACAAAGTAAGAAGTCCATGAAGCCTGGAAAAGGTGGATCTGGAGGATGAAACAGGCTTTAGGATGGCTGCCAGAGAGGGAGCCAGTTCTTGGGAGGTTCAGACTTCAACCAAATCATTGTTCAACCTGTCCTGTTGATCAAATCCATGACCCCATCATGGTCCAAAATTTAATTACAGCAGCTTTTTTGCCCCTCAGCATGAGGATCACAGCTTGGAGAGGAGCATATCCTGGAACCAGAATGCAAGTGGGGCATTAGGAATTATGATCAGGAGGTGTGAGCAGAGTGGCTCAGGAAACCAAGCCCAGCCCAGAGAGCACCCACGGTGCTGCTGTGGCTTGTTTGTCCCCAGACAGGATGTGAGTGACCATTCCTTGCCAGGGAGAGAGACAGCACAGGACAGAGTGCAGGTCACAGCTGGCTAGTTTGCCTACCAGAGCATGATCCCCTCTTTGAGGGGAGAAGTACAGGAGAGGGAATGTAAAAGAGAGAAGAGACAAAGCACAGTTTACATCAATAAGAGAATTTGGTATTGGAAGAAGATTTTCTGCCTGGCTGCTCCACACAAACTGTGCTCAGCTCTATGGCTGCAGGATCTTGGGGTCTCTGATGAGGCTCTTGAATTGTCCTGAGGACAGTTTGGCAGTTTAACATCTGAGAAACCTAAGGCCTTACATGGGTACACTTTTAAACTTAGAGATTCAGAAATGCTCTAATACTGATGGTCAAAAGAGATGTGGAATAAGGGCTGTCTTTACACATTTTAATTTGTAGGAATGGGATAAAAATATTGTTTGGCCTGGGAGTCCACAACTGCAGTGTGTATTGGGAATACCTAGTATTGCAAATCTCTGGTGTGACACTGGTGTGTGAAGCTGAACTCATGCCAAGGGGATGCTCAAGTTTTGCCTTCCTCTAGAGCATGAATTCATTTCAAAAGCCAGCTTTTAGGGAGTATAGCATTGTTTGTGTGCAGCCAAACCATAAGGGATTTTTTTCCCCCAAATTAAATTCAGCTCTTTCCTTGTCATCTTTAGAACTATTTTCAATATTTCAGCTGACTGGAATCCAGTTTTAAAAATATATATAGGAGTCTGTGCTTGGCACAGAATAGAGAAAAAACCTTGGCTTTTATAGCATCCATGCACTACAAAGACCTAGATTATTACTTTGTAAAGTGTTTTTGGGATATATCTTCCTTTATATAAAACTAAGCTCAGTGTAATTTATATTTCACATCTCTCTTCTCTGTTGTTTTCTTCATGGATATAAATATATATAAAATCTTTATGGGGTATAGAAAGACTCCAGAGGAGGTCTGACTGGATGGCTTTGGAATATTCTTTTAGTTTGTCTTAGAGTCCTCTTTTCAAAGTTACACACTATTTTAGTCAAAATTGGTGCCTCATCCACACATATATGATTTTGGTGTGTGTCCAAGCCTGATTCTTAGAGTTTCACTCAGCAGTTTTCACCAGGACATATATGTGTAGACCTGATACCAGGCAAAGGTTAACATAAGATGGCTGTTTTATCTCATACTTATCAGTAACTCAAATTAAACTCCTTGAGATAAAGATTGGTATCTGAAGGAAGTTATCTTATTGAGGCTTATCTCAGTGTAGCTATGCCATTTCAGTCTTGCCATACAGTCAGAGAGCTGTATTTTATTTTTCTCCCCCTCCTCTCTCCCCTCTATTATTGTTTCTAAAATAAAATGATTAAGGAAGGAGATAACTGATAGACAAACAGATGAAACTTGAAGCCACCTATGATTCACATTGGTGCATTCTTCTATTTGGAATAAACCTCAAGTCACTCACTTTCCCAAAGATGTGAACCCCAAAATACACTTCCCAGGGACCAGGAAACACCTGAAAAATACCTGAAGAGAGACTTCCTCCAATGTTCACCAACACATAGAGGCACACACGTGCAGTTGCCCAGGCAGAAGAGTAAATGCTGGCTCCAGTGCTTCCAAGTTGAGAACACATATCTGGGCAAGCATAGGTTATTATAACTCTGGACAGCAAACCACAAAGGCATTCAAAGAATCACCACCACAACATTTTACAGAATATTATTACAACTGTCACTAGGAGTTCTCTCAGAAATCTGGAAATTGCAAAGGACAAAAATTTAACCACTGAGGAACAGGGAATTCTCAAAAATTGTCTGGCAGTATGCTGGCACATTTGACCAGACAGGAAAATGCTGGACTTTGCTGCTAACCATCCTGGAGCATAAAGAGGGAAAGTAATGTCAGAAATGGTACTTATGTGCCCCTCTTCCTTCAAAATCCTAATGTATTCTCATTAGTGTTTTCATGTCTGCTTGCTCTCCTCCTCTATATTGCACCACCTCTGAAGCTGGACCAGCTCCAAGGACTAACTTGAATACTGTTCAAAATCTCACATCTCATTAGATCTGAGACTTTGGAAACAAGTTTAAGAGAAAGAAAGTAAATTGAGCTATTCTCATACAACCTGCAACAGCAAAATATGTCACAGAAAAATTGCATTTAAATTGTATCTGGCTGGGCATGACCTCTTGTCTGTTAAAAGCCTTATTTTGTGTATTTGTATATTCTGATGAGATGCATGGAATTTTGTGCTGCTCCAAATTTTAATTTTACAACCTGAATCCTTTCCCCTTGTTTCCTTGATGCTAGAAGCTGTCAGAAGAGAAGTAAGGGTTTGGACCCAAGGATCTGAAAGCTGTCACCTTTGAAACTCGGGAAGTTTCCATAGGAAGGGGTTTTGGAGGAGAGCTCTATGCAAACGTGCAGAGCTTGAATTCCTTCCTTAAATCCCACATCAGCAATGGCTCTGAGGAATCTTGTCCATGCTGCATCCTGTTTAGATGCTACTTCAACCCTAAGTGATCCATTTTTGTTGCACTACTAGGAGTGAAAAAACTAATTACCATTTCTGCCAGATTTCAGGAAAAGCAGATTTGTGGCATGAAATAGCCAGCTCATGTTTCTCTCAGAGCAAGGGTTTCAGGCTCCTTGCAGACTGAGGGGAGCAGTCAGCTGCAGTAGCTGATATGTTGAAGGGCAAATTAACTCATTATGGAAGCAGTCGTGATCAGAGCAGGGCTGCAGCTCCAGCAGTGAGGAGGTGTTCATGTTCCTGTCTGTGGGAGAGCCTGCCAGTGAGTGTGCAGAGTGCTGCTGGGGGTGTGTGGCTGCTGGCAGCAAAGCCTTGTTGCCTCTGTCAGCAGGTGTTCCAGGGATGGCTTTCTGGTGATGCCTTGCCATCCTGCTGCCGTCACCAGAAACTGATGCCTTGGGAAGGCTGACCTGGAACTCAGACTGAACAGAGCTAGAGAATAAAGGAGATATTTATTAAAAGGCCTTTAGGGTACACCTTGGGCAGGACAAGAGCCTGACCAGGGCTACACCCAAGGTGCACTTAAAGTGGTTACAAAATGGACAGCTGTTCATGAGGTCTTACACTTTTGTAAGTTTTGGTCCATTTGCATATTGGGGTTTAATTGTCCAACTACAGCTTCAGGCTGTGAGGTCTCATCATCTTTTTTATCTCTTCAGTCCAGTTGTTTATGCTTTTGGGCCTGGAAGCTGTACCCCTTGTCCTTTGTCTTCAGCAGGAAAAGGATTTTCTACTACTCTGTAAAGAGAGCTTACTAACACTTAATATGAGGCTCAGAACTGCACCCCTAGGCGGCACAGAATCTGAAAAATATGAAAGCTAAACCTTAAGGCATCACTCAGAGCCCCACACATGGCAGAGGGAGACCCTGTGGGTGCTGCTGTTTGCTGGGATGGGATTGCCACACCCACAGTAATTCTGTACGTGCTTTGTGTGTTCTTCTCTGACGCTCCGTACAGAAAAAAAAAAAAGGTTTGTCCTGAAAATACCTGAGAGAGTTATGAAACATTATTTTTACTGCTGGTCATGCTCACCTTCCTGCAAAGCCAGGTGTCTCTAATACTGACAGTTCAGGTTCTTGTCTGTAACAAAGTACTGGCACTATGGAGGTGTGAAAGTGCCCAGTTGTGCAAAATTCTTTTGGCTGGTACTTCTCCGATGACTTGGAATTTGGTGAAGATCTGGAAATTGGCGTTCAACTTCAGTTTGACAGGACAAGAGGACATTGGCTTAAGCTGTGCCAGGGGGCTTTCAGGTTGGAAGTTAAGAAGAATTTCTTCATGGAAATGGTTGTAGACATTGGCTGCCTAGGGAGGTGGTGGACTCCCCATCCCTGGAGGTGTCCAAGGAACATCTTGGTTAATAGGGTAGGAATTGGTCACAGGCTGGACTTGATGATCTGGGAGGTCTTTTACAACCTTAATGTTTCTATGATTGTATCCTCTCACTTTATCCCATCCAGTCTAGGACCATTTTGTTGTCTACTGTAGTTATTTGCAGCCAGGAGAAAATGCAATTGTATTTTTGTAAGTATAAAAAGTCTCATGAGCTATAGACCACAGGGTGAAGGAAAGAGTGTCAGACCAGGGGTTCTTTTTAGGCAATTTGAGGCCATAAGCTATGTAAAATTGTGGATTGCTGTGGAGTCGTATGATCCTATAAGGCCTAGAAATGGACAGAACACAATTCCTAGCTGCTCAGGGGTGCAGCATACTCTTTTCCAGCCAAAATGACTTATGAGATATGACACACATAGCCTGTTGGTCATCCAAGGCTGACTATTGTGTCTGACGTAGGAAATCCTGATTCTGGGGGGAAATGTGTTTATGTTTGTGCTGGTGGTTTTATAACTGCTGCTTAGGTTTGGGGCTTCAGAAGTGGCTCCAGGGAGCCTGGATTAATGGCTACAAGAGGTGCAGGATAAGTACCATAGGAGGATTTCCACAGCTTAGCAGCTGATATCACCACAATGTAAGTGATATCAGTGTCTTGCTGAACAAAGCAATCTGCTGTACTGGGTTCCAGTCTAGGGTCAGTCCTGTCCTTTTGTGGCCTAATTTCACCAAAACGCTTGAGTCTGGGAGTATCCCACTGGCTCTGGTTTGAACTCAGGGGGAGCATATCTGTGTTTAAAACTTTCCACACACACTTTAGAGCATGTCAAAAGCCCATGCCTGGTGTGTTCCACAGGGCCAGCACCAAGAGGTTGAATGCCATCAGCAGCCACCAGTGACGTGTGTGCTTCAGTGACAGTCTGCTCCCCTGGGTGGGTGGTTGGTTCACCAGACTGTTTCCAGTTACATTTTTTTTCCGGACCAGGGATGTTTTGTCTGTCCCTTTCCTCTTCGCTTGCACGGTTTGTGTTGCCCTTTTTAAGAGCTGCCTTTGGCACAGGAGCTCAGACCTCTAGGGAACCTGCCTGCCATCAGCAAAATCGGAAGCGACAAATCTGCATACGGAACGTGCTGAATGTGCAATGTCACGTACTGTCCAAAGGAGATATGAGCTCTTCAGGAAATCAGACTGCTCCTGTGCTGGAATATGGCTTTGAACTCTTTGGAAAATTTGGCTGCTGGACAGATTTCCTTTTAATTATCTGTCTCTGAAGCCAAAGCTTAGTGACAGTAGCAGTCACCTTCTCTGAAGCCCAGAGAACATTCATTCCCTTGCATGCCTGTGCTATTACCAGTACACTCAGCCAAAGATGCACATATTTCCTGGCTAAGGCTATAGCCTAGGTCTCATTCCAGTGCCTCTTTTCACAGAGAGGTGGCTGCCTCACCACCCCATGCATACACAAAGATGTGGTGTGACCTTTTATTCCTGGTCTTCTCCACCTTGATCACCTGGTGGTCACCCCAGCACTGTCCTGTCCCATTTTTAGCCATTCTAACATTTGCAATTTATTTATTTTAAGCTGGGCTCTACAGCTGCCCAAATGTCTATTTTCTAGCAGACTCAGTCATCAGCACCCAGGGGGTCATCATCCAGCACCCATCCCCTGGTCTAGCAGGGAAGGAAAGGGAAAAACCTGCCCCAGCAAGGCCCTTCAGGAGACAGGAACACTAAGGCAACAGTCATGAGCACGGATACTAATCCTGGCTTCCTAATATACTCTCTGCCAGTAGGAACAGTAATTTCTTTGATGTCCCCAGAGACTTGTAGACTTAAATGGACTTTGGCTCAGGTTGCCTTTTTTTGATACAATAATTTGCTTTAACGATGTGAGTCAAATTACTCCAGTTTCCTTCCAGTTTGAGATGCAGCTGCTTGAAGGGGAGGGTGTGGAGTTGCAGTAGGAGGGAGGAAGAGGGAATAGTCTCCTTTGAAAGCAGATAAATGCTACCACTTCTTCTAATTGCATAAAAATGAAAAGCTAAGCCATAAACTGGAGTGCAAGTCTGAGATTACGTGGCACCCTGTTATTCAGATGCAGAATGCTGGATGGAGCACAGAGAGAGGAGCTTAGTGCTGGAAAAGGCACTTATCTTCACTGTGTGTATGAGAAGTCATCTCCAGCCTAGCAAAGGAAGATTAATCCACAACCATCAGGATTAAAAAGCAAGAGACTGCAACACCAGACCCACATGGCCCCTGATCTGTGGGGAGCTGTCACCTCAATCTGGCCATAGCTCAGGCTCCATGAAACATTCAAAACCCACCTGTTATGTACTGATGACCATATAAAGGAATCATTTTGCTGTGAGAACTGACTTCCCAGTCCTATTAACCCAGTGGGAAGACTCCCGCTGTTTTCAGTGAGCTTTAGATCAAGCCCAGGGGTGGCTGATAACACACACAGTGCATTCCTGCCTGGCCCAGAAGGACAGCAGGCTTTGCTGCTAATGTTTGGCAGCTCCTGTTAAAGCCAAAGCATACCAGAGTACCTCAGAGATGAGTTGCTCAGAGTGACAGAAAATTGGCCTCAGTGTTAAAATCCAGAGTTGTTTTCAAAGTCAACTGGAATACATATTTGTGTGTCAGATTTTTACTTTGAAAAATTCAATATGCGGAAACCACAATTGCTCTGTGATAAGAGAGGGGTAAACAGAGGGAAGAACAAAAGGAGCTGTGAAAGGCAGTGCCATGTTGCAATCTATTTGAATGTTTATCTGCAGCAACATGCAAAGGTGGATTCATACAGCCAAATTTAGGCAATGAGGAGAGGTTCTTAAGTTAGGAGTCCAGTCTCCCTGGGTGTCTCCTGTAGTTATTGGAGAGACAGGCAGGACCATGGGGTAATTCAATCCACCTCCACTCTGAATCATCCTGGGAGGTGTCTGGCTCTTTCCTTCATGGTAGAGGGAACTTGGTACACCTGGTTACTTCCTTCAAGTGCATCTGGTAGCACTGTGAATGGACAGAAAACAGGACCCAGTGAAGAAGTCTACCAAAACTCAGGATGTTCTACGACTCTGTGAAAAATCTGTTTTTAATTCGTATTAAAATTAACTAGACCTAGCCTGGTTGCCTGAATGCTGAGCTGAAAGAGAATTAGAAGGGATCAAATGGGATGCTAAAGAGGCAAGGACCAAACTCTGCTCTGTGCCTGTGATCCACCACATCCAAGGAACCCAAGGAGTGTTGGGGGAAATAGAGCAATGGCAGTCTTTGTGCTGCATGGATTTTTGGGTTGCTTCCCCAGAGCTGTAACAGCCCCTTGTAAATTGAAATAATCCTGAGGTGCTGCACCAGTAGCATCCTTCTTTACGCTGCTGGACTGAGGAGGGTGAGGACATTGACAGATGGCTACAGTTCTTTGAAAGTGGGACAGTGTATCATCCTGTGTTGGAAGGAACACACAAGGATCATAGAGAGCAGCTCCTGGTCCTGCCCAGAACACCCCAACAATCCCACCCTGTGCACCCCTGAGAGCATTGTCCAAACTCTCCTGGAGCTCTGGCAGCCTTGGAGCTGTTGACCATTCCCTGGAGAGCCTGGTCAGCGCCTGAGAACCTTTCCCTGATATCCACCCTAAACCTCCCCTGACACAGCTTCTACTTACACCAACCCACTCCTGCTCCTGAGGCTAAACAGCTTCTCCAGCTTTGTTTTGGTTTATTAATGTACAAGTGAGAAGGAAGCAGAGCAAAGGTGTTTTATCAAACAGGTTTGGGGCTCAGCAGCACTTTGGGCAGAGGGAACATAATCTCTAGAGCTGCCAGCATGTGCTTGGGACTTCCAGGCAGTGAGGGTGAGTCACAGGGAGGGACAGAGAGAGAAAGAGAAGGGAGCTCAGATCTGGGAAGGTAGAGAGTGTGGGTGGAAGGCAATTACCATGAAAGAGCAAAGGACTGCTGCGTGAGTCAATTGAACCCTATAGATACTAATAGTTATCATAAATACCAAAGAGGTTTTAGCAACCACCATTTTCAGAAAGCAATAAAGGCAAACTCTTTCCTGTGGTTGGAAGGACCCGAGAAGGTGACGTGAGTGGAGGGAGAGGAGATCTCAGGAGTGTGAGCACGAGGGAAGGAGCGCTGCGGGGATGACATAATGGAATATGGATTAGCAGCAATTATGTGGCATGGGCAACAAGATTGCATGATTAGCTTTTCCAGAAAGATGCTGTGCTGTTTTTCCCAGTAATCTCTTATTAAATGGGTGCTAGAATGCATGAACAATACAAGAAAACCCCTTCTTATTCTAGTGGCTTTTCTTTCCATAACTCAGTAAGTTTTGCCCATAAAGCATTGCAGGACACTATTTTTTTTCCTAGTGCTGCTTCATTTCAGTGTTATGTGTCTTGCTTTCTTTGGTTTTCAGGTGGCACTAAATGTGAGGCAGTCTGCAGAAACATTTTTAACTCTTGAAGTTTCCTTTTGGGAGTTCTGTCAATGCAGAGATCACTGTTTACTGCTTTTACTTGCAACATTATCCCTTACAAAGGCCTGCACTGTGGGGTGCAATAGCCTATCAGTGATTCATTTATCTTCTTTCTTTAGAAAATGCATTGAGAGGTGAATAAGCATTATAACAATCTTTTTTACTCAGCTTTTAGATCTTAATTACAAAACAGAGATTGTGAAATGAAAAAGATTGAAGTGCATCTTTGAAGCTAAGACAGCAAAGCAATGTCTAGGACAGTGCAAAGTTTTCTCTAACCCTTTTACAATTTTGTAAAGCCTAAGATTTGGGCATTCCCAAAATTCAGAAGTGGGTTGTTTTTATTTTTTTTTTTCATTTTCTGAAGGACAGAATGAAATGAATTTCAAATGAAATGGTCAGTAATGCACCTAAGCCACTTCAATTGATTCCATTTACAGGTGAAATCTACCACTACTCAGAATGGATATGTGTCAGAAACTGGGCCACAGATATGAGGGTTGTGCATATGGACCTGAGCGGGGAGAGAGGATTTTTATCTGAAATTATAGGAGGGATTGTCATGCATTTGTTATGGTGACAAGGCTTTTCCTGTTTTGTGACATGAAATATCTGCCTCAGTGATTTCAGATGAGACAATTCAGAAGATACTTAGAAGAGAGGCTACAGAAAGCGAGGCTACCCTGGCCTTCATGTTTCTGTCATTATGTGCTTTTGAACAGAGAGTTGCAGTTGGTCACCAAGTTGTGTCCAGGTTTGGTATTTGAAAGTTCCCATTAGGGTTAAAATTTCAGTGCAGCAGTTATTTCTTTTTTTTTTCTGACAACTGCCAACAGGTCCTGAATGTGGTTCCCACCTAAGTGTGCATTAGAGTCTGACCTCTAGCTCAGTCACATTTTTTTTACAATATTTCAGCCTCAGGGCATTTACTTCAAGTGATTTTGGCCTGTAGGCTTTCCTCCAGGGGCTGTGTCTGGATGTGGGAGCTGTGCATGAGGAGCAGAAGGCTCTTCTGAGCCAAATATTGAGTGTTGCTATATGAATTTTTTTTTTGTTTTTTAGATGAGTAGTAGCTACTCCATGTATTTGATTGCTTGATTCAGGTTCCCAGAATGTGACTTGCTGAAATGGGGAATGATCCCAGCTGCAGAAGAAGTCAGAAGGGTCAGGCAAAAACCAATGTTTTGAAAGCTGAAGTCCTAAGAGTTGTCAGACTCAACTCCTTGGACCAGTAAATACTTCACAGCTAAATCTTGCTGAATTTCCAAGGTGGGAGGAATCATGTCTCCTCTCCTCAAAGGGGCATTATGGGATATTTTTTCTGTCATTCTCACATATTGTATTGATCATCACTATACAAGAGGCAAGGTCAACCTCAGAATCTTTCAGTAAAATGGAGTTTGAAATGCTTATAAGGCCTGGGTGCCCACAGTGAACAAGGAGGAAGCAAGACAATACAACTCCTCATCAAGAGAGTGCATCCACCCTGTGCACCAAGTGGATGAGAGGGTCATATGGGAAAAAAAAAGGAGTTGTGTTGCTGTAGAACTGCAGGTTCCATTCCTGTACATGCACAGGAGACAGGTGAATTCAAGTTTCACTGTCAGTCCTTGTCCTGGCATTTTCTGACTTGCAAGTGCTTGACCTCATGACCTGAAAAATGTTAGTGTAGAGTTGCTTTCTATCACTTAATATTATGTGTGCTATGAGAGGTTTAAAGGGAAAGACTGGCAGAATTAACTAGGACATAAAATCCTGATGTCAATTTTTTTTTTTTTTTTAATTTTAAGGAACAGTTCTGTTCATACTTAATTTTCTGAGGTTTTATCTATGATCTATCGTAATACATTGGCTCACTCACTTTTAAATTACCAAGATAATTGAAGCCTGTTAAATCCTAGAGTTTAACAGTTTGGCATTTTAGAGGCATTGCTCAAATTCATCCATCATATTGCTCTAATGACATTGGTATTTGGCTTATTGCACCTCTTTCATTTTGGAAGGCTAATCCTGCTAGTCCTACTCACAGTGAAGAGATACATTGACTTGGCCTATTACACTGGACTCCTTTGTGTCAACAACTCAGTAAACAAAGAGACATATCTGGGTGCCTTTGCAGGGAACAACAGAAAAAAAAAAAAGAACTACTTTGTGTATTGCCAAAGAAACAGAAGCATTCACAGGGCTAATGAAAACTTTGCTATATGGGTGATGGAAAACCGCTAAGTGATAATTTCAGTAAGTTTGCTAAAGGTTGCACCCTACTTACAAACTCTTGATTAAATCCATCCTAAACTCTTGATCTGATTAAGACAAGGTGTATTTTTAGATAAAGACGTTGGAACACGCTGTAATGGCTGATTGCACTCTGCAAGAGCAGGGGAGGAAGGTGCATGGCTGGGTGTGTGTGAGCATAGGTACGTGTGTATGTGTGTGCCAGTATCTGAAACAAGGTGGAGCTGAGTCTTAGCTGAAAGAAGAAAATCAACCTCAGCAATTTCTGGATTGGCTTCGGGTTTTTTTTCAAGAAAAAAAAAAAAAATCCCATGTAAAAGGTACAGCCTGCAAAGCAGCTTAGCTGTGTTTCCCAGGGTAAGTGAAGAAAGATGGTAGGTAGTGGAAGCAGGATATTGAGGCACACATCTGGATAGAAGGGTGGCTGACCAAAGTTCATTGAACAGACATCTCCCAGCTTCACAATGAGTAGCCCGAATTCTGTCTAGAGCAGTATTAGTAGGGGAACATCACAACTCCACAGGTACGGGGTGGCTGAGGAGAAAATAGATGTTGTGGCTTCACAGCAGCTCCCCCACAGGACCCACCAGGCCACTTCTGTAACCAGTAGTAATTAACACCCCTATTTCCAGTGTTGGCTCCATGGCCATGAGGCAGGCCTGGAAAGGTGAGAGCTTTCCCTCTGAGAGGCCCCTGAGTTGTGGCTAAACTTGTAGAGTGAGCACTGTAGTACCCTTTGAATGCACAAAGAGAGCAGGCAGCTGGGAAGAACCTAAGATAGGGAAAGAGATGGGTTAAACTTGCTTCTTGCTATTTAACTAACCTGGGGAAAAGCAGTGAGATTAGTTAGTGAAGAAAGAGTAGGCATCTCTATCTTAGGATGCCACTGTCAGAGTCACAGGGCAGAACTGGATTTCATATTGCAGATGTTTCAGTTTTCTTTTTGCCTGTCATTTGTTCTTCTGTGGCAAATGCGTGTGTCTGAATCAATGATTGGTGGCAGAAAGCAGAAAAATTCATATTTTTATATTTCAACTGGAATTGCTAGAGCAAACTGCTATGGGAAGCGATGGGCTGTTCACCTTGAAAAGTACTCATGAAAAATCAAAATCCATTCCAGCATGTGCTTTTAAAGCTGGGTTTCTCAGATGAGTGATCCCTGACCTCTTCAGGGGTCAAAAGAGGATTTGGGTGATACTGTGAAGTGTTACATGGCATTGTGCAGCCCTTGGTTCCTGAGAGAGAGGCAGTGCAGGTATGGGTCTCCTGTAGTTGCAGCACCATGGCTTCAGTGTGTTGTAGGAGCTCAGCTCCTTCAGACCTGTGGAAGGTGCAGCAGGCAAGGACAGTGGAGCAGAGAAGAGGTTTGTTATTGCCAAGTGCAGAGTCAGCACTTAAAAAGTCACAAAACTTGTGCTGGATTTATACTTGGTTCATCTATGTTAAGAATTTGAGATTTAATACATTCAGGATGTCCTCCTCATCCTTAATGGGAGACAGTTGATCCACAAACTGGCATTAGTATCCCAGGCATGTAACTAACATGTTGGTTAGTGTGTGTCTGTTTAACATGGCTGAATCTGGAAATTGTCCTTGAGATGGTAGTCCTGAGCAACCTGAAGGAGATATTTAAGATTTGCTGTGCCTACACTCATGTACCTTCTCTGGAGCGGGAAAGCACTGACACATGTTTGGCAGGAGTGAGGAGGATGGTTTGTTTTAGAATTACTACTTTGGCAACAACATCAGCTTAGCTAGGAAAAATCTATGGGCAGCTGGAGAGGCAAGACCAGATTCCAACCCAACATCTTCCTTCTGTGCAAATGAATAACAGCTACAGCAAAAATGATCATTTAAAAGACTCTGAAAAGGATTGTTTGGATGGCAGAGGGAAGCACTTGAACTGACAGTACTCTAATTTTTAAATGCCTCTCCTTTTTGCTGTCAGCCTGTCACTGGTGATACCTATGAGAGAGTCAGTTGATATAGATCTTCTAATTAATTTTTCAAATTAATTAATGCCTAGCACTCAGTCTGTAGGGGCAAGTCACTGTCCTGGCTCACACTCTGTCTAGGAAAGTAAGACTGCAAAGGGGCAGGGAAGCAGCACAAGAAAAGGAGGTGGCTCACTCAAACCAACACAGCAAATCAGAGCCAGGAGTAGGACCAGATCCTGTTACTTTGATCCAGTATTGCTGCCACTGGAGAAGTGGCTCTCCACTTCTTATCTGTTTGTCTTCTGGAAGAATAAGTGAACAGGGAGAGCAAGTTTAGGCTGGTCTTCAGGACCAGGAGACTCTCAATATCCTGCACCTACTGGGTGCATCTTTCCTACAACCTGCTTTAGCTTGTAAACACTGGAAGTGAGCTGATGTTCTAGGTGTGAACAGAGCAGTGCAAGAGCTGAGTCAGGCTGCCTGTTTTTCTGTCTGTGACTCCAGAGGACAATCTCAGATTTTCAGTTCAAATCCTAACCTATGGGATGAACTGGCCTATCATTCCCATGATCTGACATTATAGTTCTAAGGTCTTTCATTTAGAAAGACAACAGGAATGTAAATGTTGTGAAACACTGCCCTCAGTGTGTGCCATGGAGACTTCCCAGGCCATTTAGGAGCTCTGAAATGTGGGAGATACTGATGCAGACAATTAAAACCAGCAAAACAGAATCACATGTCCAGCAACTGCTTGGGTTTGATCCTGTAAAGATGTACATCTGCTGGAAACTCTAACTAACAATTTTCTACAAGCTCCTGCATGGGTTTTCAATCCCTTTCCTTTTTATTGTGTTATAATGGTTGGAATTGTCTCCAAAAAGGAAAGAGTGATTCTTTAAGTTTTAATAATCACCAAGGAGCTGATCAAGAGGTTGGTTGACAAAGATATTGCATGTGGAAGATGTCACTAAGTCAAGATGGTAGGGAGCCAATTAAGATACTTTTTGCCAGCTTTTTCATGAAAATTCATTAAAACCTTTGTGAACCAGAAGATGTTTTGGATTAACTACCACATTCAAATTCAAAACAAACAGCTTTTTGCATAGTTCTGTGCTGCAGTATTCACATCTTAGAGTGCCACTTCTCATCTATTGCTCTTGCTGGGAATTTCAATCTCTGATTTTTTAAGACTCTAGGCTTTTCTTTATTTCACACAGGATAGGTTTAAAGATTATTTTGTTTGCCTATGCAGTGTCTCACCATGCTCAAAGGAAGGTTTGGAGTGTTTTGGATCCCACCATCAGCTGATAACAAGAAGAAAGGATGAAAATTAACACATTGTAGCTAGGAAAAGAGTAGAGTTCCTGCAACACCACTTAATTCCTTGATAAAGTTGCTGTACAAAAATTGCTGGAGTCCGGCTTTGATTCCTGGCATCAGTAAATCACAAGATCTTCTCAGGGACCTATTCCTTCATGTTTTGGGTTTTTTTTAAAAGTCAGTGTTAGGTTACAATTTGGCAGCTTTCTACACAGCTTTCCTTATAACTATATCCAGGCCAGGACAGCTGTAAGCTTGCAAGTCAACAGCTTGCAATCAAACCCAAGGATCTCAGCCACTAGGAACACAGTCTATCAATAAGACAAAAATAAAAGCTACCCACCAGTTTACCATGCTTCAGTGTCAGGGATATTTAATTCCACCCCCTCAAGCTTGGAGTAACAGCAGTTTGAAAGTATTAGCTTACTTCTGTGTGAGTTCACCGAATTTAGCAAAGTGTGGGGAACGTGGGTGGAATTTTGGTATTTTGTGCAGAATTTCAAACCCATGATAGATGCAAAGAATTGGTGGGCAGTGAGATAAGTTATTATAGGCAAATATAATACAGCTTTTTGTTTTCACATTTTTGATTCAGATCATAATGAAACTAGTAGTTCGGAATGATGTGAGTTTGGCCAGCCTTGGGATAATTTCCAGAACCCAGAACACCACAGCTGTTATCTGTCATTGCCTCATTGATGGTCTCTACATAGAATTCAAGGACTTACTGGTTGTAGAACAGGAATTCTCTCTTCATCCTCAGAGAAGACTTTTCCAGTTCAGCTGAGAATACAGCGGTCATTGCATGTGGGTAGGGAAATAAGAGAGGGAGAATATAATTTTCTAGAAACTTACCAAAAGAAGTTTGCCAGAATTTTTTTCCTCTCCTTTAGTTCTTGCATAAAAAAGAATACACCAGCTATATCTTGTAAAAGCTGAACAAGAAGCTTTTTATAACTGGAAAAAAAGCCATCAGGCAAACACTGAATTATCACTTTTTTTTTTTTAATGTTGGCTATGCAGAGTTTTATTTTTCTCTGCAAGCCCTCTATTTGTCACACTGAGTCATCTGAGGTCAAGCAGCCCAGTCCTCTCTGCCGTAGTGCCCATCTTTTCTGGGCTCAGTCTTGGCATGCTGGCACAGTGCAGCTGCTGGCATCCCAAGGCCCAGCTTGGCTGGGCTGCCCCTGGCAGTGCAGTCAGTGGTGCCTGGCATGCACCAGCAGCTCCTTCAGGCCACACTGCGTCGCCTTCCCCCTTCCTGTGCAGAGCTTCTCCTGGTGCTGTCACAGCCGGGACCACACCATGGACAGAGTGACAGTGGGGAGCAGAAGGTTCACTCTAATGAACTTCTTTCTCACAATATTTCCAGTCTTCTCTGGTCTGCCCTGTTTTATTCCTGGAATTTATTACCATTTCAGCCTTGCTGCAGACTTCAGTCAGTAAAAGCGACTTTAGTTGGCTGCAGTGTGTTAGGACCTTATACCACAAGCTATTTGAGCTCTCTTTTGGGTTTACATTTTCCTTCTGAGTGACTGATTTTTTGGCATGGGAAACATTTTTATTCATGATGAACTTTTCTCTGTGTTAGAGTTTCGTGCAGTGATGTTGTTTGGACATACATGACGATACATTGCTGAATATTTGGCTGAGAATATCCCTTCACCTAGGAACTGGCTGCCAGTGTTTGTCTTGAACTGAAATAGCACAGTGGCAGTTTTTAGCTAAATAACCAAATTGGATAGGGAACTTATCATGTCAGTTATGATTCAAAAATCATTATAAGGTCATGTTTCCCATTTGAAGTCTCTAGATCTCTGAATCACATTTTGCTCTATTAGTGAAATAAGGAGAATGATCTCCTCTGTGCAGTGTGGATTCATTCATTAGTATTTCTACAAAGCTCTGAGTGAGCCTGTTTCATAAGTCTGGCTCTTTAGCCACCCAAAATTCTTCCTTGGTAGGTTATGGCCAAAATCTATCCTAGCATCATTTGACTTATCCAGCCAGACAGAAGTGTAAGAAACACATAAATTTTTATGCCTTTTTTTTTCAGTTATACCCACATTCCCCTATACTTTGTATGCATTTCATACAGATAAGTAATAAATATACAGTATTTATGTCCCCAAATGAATCCCAAAACAGTTGCTGGCCTCTGATACATGTGCTCAATTTTACATTCATGAGATTGTCCTCTTGGGCCATAGAATTAAATATCGTGTCTAAACTTCTAGGTTGAATCATTTGAATCTGAACTGGAAAATATCAGCCCTTCACTTAAGCCCTTTTGCTTAAGTAATCAGCAGGTTTCTTGCCCCCAAAATAAAAAAAGCTAGGATGGTTTATATACAGAAAAAAATGCAGAAAATCCTGTTTAAACAGAAAGAACAGAAGAATACAACATATAGTTAATACTTATGGGGATTCTATGCAGGCAAGTTTAATTATCTGATTTTCCATCAGTTCTTTGATTCCAAAAAATGCCAGAGGATTTTTAACACCACAAGAGATCAAGCCCTCTGTTTCATCTGTGGGAGGCAACAACAAACTGCAGGACATGCGTCATCGTCCATCACCAGCTATTTTCATTGTGAATTAGGCATTTGGTATCTCCAGAGGAACTGGATTTTGGGTTAGCATGAAATCTCATTGTTTTGTTCTACAACAAAGACGCTGATTCTTGTTAGCTTTGGGGAGTTGGTTTGTGATGTTTGGATTGTATTATCAGGATCACGCACCATATGGGTTAGTTATCAGATCCTTCATGAAGTTATAGTTTTCCCAACACCAAACAAAAAAAATCCCAAAGGGGAGATTTTTTTACTCTCATCTTTCTGTAAGACAGAAGGAATGCTCTTGATTTTTTTTTTTTCCTTTCTGGTGATAGAAAGTTTTGAAGCATAACAAACAAGATGCTTAGGAGAGTTCTAAAGCATACTTTAAGACATGGCATTAAGGTATTATTTATAATTCTTTTTTTCCTGAAAGCAAGCAAAACATTCTCTTCATTAAAGTAACTGAACAAATACATATGATGCTCCATTAGTGCAACAAGTTTTCCCTTTAAACTAAGGATTTTTAGCATGCTGTAAGTATTTTTGAGAGCACACCGGAAGACAGAATAAAGCACTCTACTTGGAAAACACTGGCCAGCTCAGGAAGAGCCTTGGGAAGGTGGATTTTGAACAGCATGAACTGGGATTTTTTTTCCCTGTCTGTGGGGTGGGCTTCCCCACCCAGAAAGGCAGTTTGTGTCTCATGGTCAAATTTTCAAAATAAGTGAGAATTCTGTTGACCCTCCAAATGGGTGGCCAACTCATCACAAAGAATTGTCTGTCAACTGAGTAGATTTGTGAGAGGGGTGAGTGGTCCTGCTTACGGACTGAACCCATGACCCCCTAATCCTATCTCATGTGTAGTGCCTGCCAGACTGTTCAATGGTCATTAGACCTGGGTGAACAATTTGGACAGAAAAAAAAAAAATGGAGCCATTCTGGGGATTAAAGATCCAAAGAAACCAAAACCCATCTCTCAAAGTTGCTCTGAGCTTTCAGCTTCCACTCAGTTTTATTTTATAGTAATGTATTTCCCATGCTGCATGTTTGTTCTGCCATGGCAGTAAACTTTCATCCTGGATCATATAAGAAAACTTGAGGATATACTTTATGTGTGAGGTAGAGAAACTGGAGTTTAATGATTCATGTTAATGGCATAATTCAGTGGTAATCCAATAAAATCAGGCACTTTGATTTTTACAAGGGATGAAATGCTCAGAAGTAAAATGTAAGCACTGTCTAGAAGTGTTACTGAATAGGAACTTTTATAGCATCCATACTCTATAGAAAATCCATGAATTACGGAAAATTCAGAAGCATTGAATGATTTAAACTGTAAATATTAACTCCTAGGGCCCCTTGAATGTACAGACAGGCCTAGAAATTAAACAAAGGGTGACAGTGTTGAAGCCTGCAACTGAAAGACATTTTTTCACCAACATGTGTAGCTCCTTACTAGAAGAACTTCTCTGGCTTTGTTTGGAGATACAAGAGAATGACTTAGTAAGGCTGGAAGTGATGCCACCTCATCCTCTTGGTTCACAGATGTCCAGCTGGAGCAGTTCTCACTCTCCTGAGCAGTTGCTCTGATTTTCAGAAGTGCAATGAAACAAAAACAAGTCAAGCCTACTTTGGCTACTGCTTATTGGGAAAATTGATTCCTATGCTGTAATTCCACTCAATACTGCACCAAAACTTGGCATAGATTTATTCAGGCTGTGTATCAGTGGGAGGCAATATGTGGAATATTTTTAAGACTCTTAAAACACAAGTTTTGTGTATTTTAGGTACTTAGTGAAAATACTTTTATTTGACCTGTCTCAGACAGTAAAACCTGTAATGTAAATATTAACCACAATCTAAGCAAACTGTTTTTCTACACTTTTAACCATACTTCCCCTCCATCTGCCCCATGTCAGGTGCTGCAAATCAAAAGAGTGCTCATAACTGGGCACTAATTGTTGAACTGCTACTGTTCCACTAATGAGGGGTGAGACACAAGGAGTCAAAATATTTTTCTGTTTTACACAGCTGCAATGCAGTCCATGCAGGAACTGAATAAGTCAGAAGCAATGGTAATTCACTGTAGAATGAGGACTAAAGAGCCACTTTAGGTCTTAACTCTATTTATGAAGTGGAGCTAAAGGCAAGGAAAGGCAAAATCAGTTGGTTTTGTATCGCTGAGAGGAAAATAGGGGATGTAATTCAAGTCATGATGTGTAGTTTATATTCTTGTGCAGAAGAGCTTGAACCAGTGGGAAGGAACATTGAAAAGGGGGATGGAAATGATCAGAAGTCTCATGCACGAGAGGAAACTTTGAATGAAGGCTGTTTTGCTCTGCAGATTTATAAAAGGCAGAAAAGACAGTGCAAGGCCTCTGTGGACAAAATATTCTGTTCCTGTTGGGTATTAGAGAAGAAGTCCTGAGCTTTAATTGCAGAAATTTCATAGAATCATAGAAAGAAACATTGGAAAATTTTGAGTTGGAAGGAACCCACAGGGATCATCAAGTCCAGTTCCTGGCTCTGCACAGGAGAACCTCAAGAATCTTACCCTGTGCCTGAGTGCTGTTCAAATGCCCTTTGAGTTCTGTCAGCCTTGGAGCCTGGGGAGCCTGTTCAGTGCCCAGCCACCCTTTTAGGGAAAATTTAGGTAGGATGATTTATAAATGTATGAAGGGCCTGTCAGGAGTGGCAAAGGTGTAGCTGATCCTGTCCAGGGAATGTGGATGGAATACTGTCTCCTCAAAGTCACTTACTGTCCAGTTTTGCTGCCACCACCACTCAGACAGATGTGCTCACCACACTGCTTGCTCACCAAGCTCTCTGGGGGAATGTAATTCAGTCCCCAGCATTCGTGGTCTCCTACTCTCCCAACAGGAGCCTTTCCCTGTGAGCACGCAGGGGCCAGGTCTGCATGCACAGCTGCCATTCTGACATGCCTTGGCATGTGCCTTTGGATCCCTTGGTGCAGGAGTTCTGCTGTGGTGCCTAAAGGCAGGCGTGCTCTTGGCCTCACACTGTGTCCAAGGGCATTTCACACCCTCGAGGTCACTGCTGGGGAGCTGAGGGGGCAGGCTGCAGACTTCACATCTTAGAGAATATCCATGGCTGCCCTTGCCTATGACCACAATCCTGTTTTAAAGCAAACTCATCTCCTGAGTATGCCATAGTGCTTAAAAGATATTTAAGTAACTGAGTTTTAGGAAACTTTGGTAATTTCTCAGCTTCCTAATAGCCTGTGATGCTGCTGTTAGCTTTTCTTCTGTGGAACAGATAAATGTAATTCAGACAGAAAGTTAGCACTTCTCTATCAGTTTCTGTTTTACCTAAGGGTAAGAAGTTAAGAAGATCGGTGGCAAAAGAATGGTAGCATCAGGGAGAAAAATGAGAGTAAGTATTTGTTAGCAGTGAAAGGAGATTTCTGTGAGTGTGGGGCTGACTGAAGATGAAGACTAGACTGTGGCTCAGATGTAGCTATTAGGCCAGGCTTAGCCTGCTCTGGGAGCTCACTGGCTGACACTGTGTGTGCCTATGTCCCCCATAGATTGCATACAACTCCCTTTGGTAGAACTGTTTTAGTACCAGCTCTGCAGGCTCAGCTGTGAATCCCAAACCATCCTTATCACTTACCTCTTTAAAGCTCTTCATTCTTTGGATTGCATGGCCATAAATGGATTATTTTCAAGTTATTAAATTCAGGAAGAGTATTGGAGGAAAAAGAAATTCAAGATGCTCACAGTCAGCAGCATCTTCAGCTTGAAGGCAAGAAGCAGCTAAATTGGGATCAATATGCCACCTAACAACAAAGCAGGTAAATGCCTGCATGTGTATGATTGATAGTGTGTGCAGGATCCTTAGAGAGGGGATTTTAGAGGGAGAAGTATTCAATCCAGCTACTTTCATAAGCTTACAGCGATTTGCAAAACACCAAGGACACACCCTGCACGGGCCACTAGGATAATAACACAGATGCATGATTTTTATGGCTGCATAGCAAATTTAGAAACTCCTTCTAGAAAAACAACTCAAAATGACTTTTGCTAATCCTTCTGAACACCTAGAATAGACTCAACAAGCCAGGGAACTAGAAAAGTTACTGTGTGGTTTACCAGGCCTCTTACATCACTCAGAATTAAAATGTTGAAAAAAGTACCTGAAAGAAACCTTAGAAATTCATTGATATCCCTGTTTGGTGTTACATTATTTTGTGCCAATGTTGACAGTTCAGATTATAAAACAGAGAGTTTTTGTTCACAGAAAGCCCACATGCTTTAAATGCTTGGAAATCTGCATAGGAAATAAACTTTTATATTCCACAGTTTCTGAGGGGTTCCTCCCTTTATTTGCACACCTGAAACTTTCTCAGACTTCGGCTATTTTATAGTAATATCCAACTTTTAGGTACAGATTTGAAAGTCTGATCAGACTGGTGATCAAATCATATTTCCATGTCTAATCAACATGTATAATCTCAAGTAGACAAACTGTTCATAACTTCAGTAGGATAACTCATGTAAGGAGCTAACCGTAAATCATCTGCCTGATGGATCAGAATTTCTCTTTTTGGGATCACCAATAGCCAGTGGGAGTTTTGCTGGGTGCAGGGAATGCAGGTTTGTTCCATGGAAGTGCCAAGCAGTTTTGTTTACAGCTGCTGCGGTGGTACAAGAAAGCTGCAAATAATTTTCTCATCGGGGAACAGACTCAGAAAACAAGAGACAATATTAGTTAACACGCACTAAGAGACTATTAAAAATATATTTCCAAGTGCCATTTGCTATTTGCTTAAAAATATGTTGCTTTTTTTCTTTTTCTTTTCAATAACTATTAATTAAAGTATACAAAACCTACCAAGTGTAGCATTTCTGCGCTCTGAATTTCTCAGGCAATTTCCTTAGTGTAAAACCTCTATCTTCTTAATTTATTTTGGTATCTGGTGGTTAGCATGAAGTCTTTGTACAGGGACATATTCTGGTACATTGATTTGGGCTGACTTGCAGCTAAACAACAAATTTTCCATGAAAGAAAATAGAACTACATGACCAGGAAAACACAAAGAGTGTCAGCCTTACATCTTGCACCTTGAGATCTGTAATAGATCTCTTGTATTTGGTAAGGTGGTCCTAAAAGCATTTTCCTTCCTAAATCAAGGTTTTGCAAGAGCTTAGCTGAGCTATGCAGGCTGAAAGGGACTTTCAGACCACTCTTGTTTGAAGTGGCAGCCAGCCCAGGGAGCTCATTTCAAGTTGCCTGTCCAGCCCTGTCACAACCTCCTGGCTGCCAAACCTGTCCTGGGAGCAGAACATGAACCCAGGCAATCAGCCTGTGCCAGTCTGAGCAACCTGCTCCAGTGGAAAGTGAGGGACTGGCACAGGCTGCCCAGAGCAGCTGTGGCTGCCCCATCCCTGGAAGTGCCCAAGGCCAGGTTGGATGGGGCTGGGAGCAACCTGGCATAGTGGAAGGTGTCCCTGCCCATGGCAGGGGGTGGCACTGGATGGGTTTTAAGGTCCCTTCCAACCCAAACCTTTCCATGGTTCTGAGGAGCAGAGCAGATCTGTTTCTTTTCGAGGTGATGTGGGAGGTGCATCCTCCCTCCTGCCCTTGGCACTGGAGAGGGAGAGTAGTTGTACACTCACCCCATGTCTCAGACAAAGGGATGCCTGCACCACCACCAGCCTCATGCCACCCATATCTGCTGGGATATTGCAGTTCTCCTGTGAAGGAGTAAACTCTGAAGTGAATTACAAAAAAAAATTTAAACCCCACAGTTTTCCCCATTCTTACCCATTCATGCTAAACCTGGAGAGGTCCAAGTTTCTGCTTCTGGGGCTTTGTTTTTCTTTTCCAGTTTTTCCTACGTCTTGAGAACAATGCAAGTGTGTTCACTGTGAATGAGTGTGCCCCAACTACTGCAGTTTGAGGGAAAGGTGAAAGTGGGTAAGTGAGGAGGAAAAACACAAGGGCTCAAGGCTTCACAACCAAACTGGGACCGTGTCAAGGCACCAGGGAGCTTCCTGGTCCCACTTGGGTGGTGCCAAGGATGCACCCAGTCCTCACACTCACATCCTCACCTGCTGCACACTAGAGCAGGAATAGCTGTCCTTCTGGTGGTCTGTCATCCCAAAGCTTCAACTCTTGCAGAGAAACATCAGAAGAACTCATTCTGATCCTTGTCCCCCCGACAAAGGTCTTGCCTGTAGTGAGGCATTTAGAGCAGATGAGAACAACACAGGCTGCTGCTGGGTGGAGCAATGCTCCCATTCCAGATGCAGGAGCCAGTAAGCAAACATGACAGCACCAAGCCTATGGGTTTTTTGCTTTAATTTTGTTTGTGGATGTTACTTTATTCCGTACCCTGATTTTTTATTGTCTTAAGAAACATTTACCACCATGAAAACAGTGGTGGGAGAAGGAATAAAAGAAATAAATCATGGCTCATCATAGTGGGGTATTCAGTGGATAAAAATTCAATGTAACTGACAAAGAGAAATTAATTTTTTTCTCCTCTGCTGTTAATTTAAGACCAGTAAGTCTTGTTTTGTGGTCACATATCTGTGCACAAAAAAGCAGCCTTCAGTGGTCATTTAGTCTGAAGTGCACATTGTGGGAAGGGTCCATGTGACTTCTCCACATTAACAATAAAAAAACATCTGAGACAACTTTGGCTTTTCAGGTGTACCTCAGAGCTGCATACAGACTTTGATCCTCATGATTAACAGACACTGCAATGGAGTCTCAACATTTTGACACAAAAGATTAAATTCTCCAGCTTAATGGCTCACCAGTAGACTTTCAGAATATATTCTCATTGATTGCTCAGATCCTGACTAACAAAAATGAGTTCCTAGCTGAACCATGACAGCAGTAAAGCCAGATGACTTCATTTTGAGAAGAAAGAGTCTTCCTTTCCTGTGGACTCATTATTACATGCTTTCCTCTTTCAATTTCTGTATCACATCCATGAAAGTCCTATGCATGCAAAGCAAAAAAATGCAGTTTCTTTCATAAATGTTTAATGAAAAATATCACAAAGCACATATTTTAAGACAGATTCCAGTAACAGTCCACCTTAAAGATTTTAAAGCCACAATGCATAGCTGGCATTTCAGAATGAACTAACCAACAGCTAGCTGCTTCTGTGCAGGACATCTGAGGTAGGACTGTGACAGGCTTTCATCAGATCTCACAAATGAAGTAGGTTATGGTCTTGATAAATCTTGGACTTTCCCTGAAGACTACCTGTTCCTTTCTTCCTCTTAATCTGTTCCCCAGACAGAACAAGCTGCTAAACTTTGGTCAGAGCCAAAATATGCACTTCACTTAAGTTTAATTAAGGCTTGGAAATTGTAAAGCTTGGAAAATACCCATATCTATATATATGTTGTATATGATTGGAGAAAGCTAATTTGTTCTTATTTACTATGTGAAAAACATGACAAATCCATGGACTTTACATATAGAAGTGTGAAATTTTTGGTTTTTCTATGATACTGAACTCTTTCTGCATAGACACAGAAAATCTCTTCCAGCCACTTTGGATCTCAAAGTTGCATTCTATGCCAGGAGAACTGCAATATCCCACCCCAGTTATTCTGCAAGGTAACTTTGCTTTCCACAGTGGTGGGTTGCTGCTCAGCAAACAGCCTCCCTGTCAGATATCAGTGTGGCTCTTTCTAGTGCTAAAGGGAGCCAGAAATGGGGTGGAAGGCAAATTACAGTGCTAGACATCAACACCAAAGACAGCGAGTGCTTAAGGGGCGTCTTGGCATAGAGGAATGGACTCTTTTGTTACTGAGGGTGGAAGCTGCTTGGTACTCTGCAAGGTAAGGCATGTGCATGTTTGCAGAGCTGGACTGGTAGGTCCTGCTAATGGTGTTTATAAAGACAAAAAAAAAAAAAATATCTGTGCAGAACAAAACTGTTTCAGTTTGATTTCCAGATCTGATAAAGTTCTGTTTGTAAAAGGAATTAAATAATTTTATATCAACACCATTTTTCATTAAGCCTATTCAGATAAGTTCAATTACACCATGTATGTCACCACCTTCATCACTGGCAAGACCAAAGCAGGAGTATTCCAGCCTTCCATGAATTGCCCAGGAGAATGCTAGAATTGCTGCCTTCCTGCAGCTTTCCAACACTGGCCTATCAGCTTTCTCTGGTTTAGCAAACCAAACACTTCTTGAAACACAAATTCCTTTGGAATCCTTATTTGCCACACTTCAGATATTTTAACACCCGGGTTTATTTTTATAAATTTTTATATCCACAGGATGTGTTTTCCACCATATAACAAGATGCCTCTAGAGTAAAGTGATTTGAGACAAGAAAGAAAATCCTGATTATACAGTAGTTTGCCATGAAAATTCTGCAGGGCAGTGGATGTCCAATGAAAATGGAAATGTAAATTTGCTAGTATGGCCTTTACAATGGGACACTTAAGGCCTGTGAGCCAGTTCTCTTCTCCATTACCCTTTCTATGGTGTAAAAAAGTTGAATACAGGTAAACTACAGATGTAACAGTCTTCAAGATATCCTGCTGTTACATATCAAGTGTTACCTCACTGAAAGATTATTAATCATTATTGCAGTGGACCAGTCATAGAGCAAATAAGAAACATATCAAAACCAGATTTCTCTTGCTCAGTGAACAATTAGAATTTGCAGGAGGCTGGTGCTGGTTGCTGGTGCTGATCTGTGAATGGCATCCCAGGCAATGTCTGATGATTCACTGCTGGCTTCCTAGCAGCCATCCCAGCTGGCAGGTAGAGGAGGGTGTGATCCAGGGCTTTGCTGGTGCTCCCCCATCACTATGGCATAGAGGGATGGGGGCCATGCCCCCACTCCTCTCTCAAGCAGGCATTTAGCCCAAGGCATGCTCTGCCCTTGTGTGAGCCATCCCTCAACTCATCTATCCCACCACTTCCATTCCTGACCAGGCCAGCCAGCACACTCCATGGGATATCAGGCACTTTTTTGGGTGAGGTCCTCAAAGAAATCTCTGCCTTTCATTTGGTGGGAATGAACAGGTTGCTGTGAGCAGCCCCCAGGTCCAGAGCCCCAGCAGAGGGGAGAGCTCCACGGGGCTGTACCACGAAGCCTTACTGGATTTCTGCTTCAATAACATACGTGCTGAACAGCGATTCCCCAAAGCCAGGGTGGAAAACAAAACTGAAAGCCTAAACATATGCAGATGGCATTCAGAGCCCAGGACACTCCTGCCAATTTCTGCAACTGATACGCACTCAAAATATTTACTTAGGAATTCTTAATTAAGTCAACCATTTGGTAGTGGTGTAGGGTTTCAGATGTGTCACAGTGTCACCACAAAATACCTCGGTGGTTCCTGCTAACAAAGAACCCACTATGTGGATTTTTTTTTTGTCAGAGATGGTGGGGCAAGTTTTCGGTACAGTGTGCCAAAAACCTGCACAACTCCCCTGCTGTTAACAGGGTTCATGTGGCTAAATCCCTTCATTCCTTGCTGAAAACAAAGCCCCTGCCCAACAGCAGTTTCAGGTGAATATCAAGAAGCAGAGCTGGGGTAGGATCACAGTGACCCTATGGCTGCCTATCCAAATGCTTGCAGTAAGGCTGGCTGGGTGGGAAGTGCTGTTGTGCAGCCAGGAATGCAAGTGAGGGAGGATGCTGGAGGAGAAGAAATTCTTGAAGCCAGTCCTGGGCTCCAATAACATTTGATTTGCCCAGGGAGTGTAGATTGGCAGAGAATTTTTAAAGCAATTTTTAGTTTTTTTAGCCAAAGGGTTAAAATCAACTTGATTAAGTGTTTCATCTGTATGCAATGTGTTGTTGGTTTGATCTCTTATTTTACACCTTTTGTCACGTATTTGCCAGAATGGTGTATTAAGCTACTTGGAGAAATCTTGGTGCACATCTGTGCCTGTGCAGGAGCTTGGGGACAACTCCAAAGATTGATTAATTTCTGTTCTTTATCTATAAGTAGATAGTTCTGTTTCATAATTTTATCAAAATTCAGATTCTTTTAGCAAGAATAAAATTTAGATTTTTTTTTTTCTCTCATGTGCTTGTGCAGCTGTCCATTATAAGGATTTACTTTATATATTTTCCACCCAAGCAAAGAGTCTGTAAACTGCAGTTCATATTATGACCTTCTTACGTGTAAAATTAATCAGAAGTTGCAAGGACATGATAATATTTAAAATCGATAAAATGTCTCGTGCTCAAGTTAAGTGAATGCTTGCTTTTCCAAATATAAAATGGAGACTCAAGCAAGCCAATCAGGAATGAAGAGTACATTTCTCACCCAACAAGCAGTTCTTAAAACTCAAGTGGCCTTAGTGTTTAATTTCTGAAGCATTTCATTGACCTTTACTTTTATGACTTGCTTAGAATTCCTAATAATTTTCATTTCACTTTGTGAAAAGGGAAGCTGGAGTTGCTTAGGTCCTACAGAGGAGATACAACTGTAACAGAAAATACATTCAAAGGGAGAAATTTCTCTGTTTGTGACAGGATTCATCTGTCTTTGCATAAGTTAGCAAGAATATTTCAGAAAATAAGCTGGAACTTGTCTCCCCCTGATATGAATTTCTGCTTACTGTGACACAGTCCTAGTTACTTTTTCAAAGGATAGAAACCCTGATGTTTCAGGATTCTTATGCAGAAGCCAAGCCTTTCAAAATCTTCTTCATCAGGTTTAATTTGATGGAAGTTTGAACAGCAAGGTCCTATACAAGCCCAGACCCGAGGGGATTTTTTCGTGTGTTTTTTGGTTTGGTTGTTTTGGTTGGGTTTTGGGGGTTTTTCCTGTGGTTTTTTTTTTGGTTGCTTTTTTTTTTTTTCCTGTTGTTGTTGTTTTTTAAATTTGGCAATAACTCTGTTTATAGATATTGCTGAATTTCAGTGCTGGTGCTTCCCTTGGATTAATGGCATAAACATGAAGAAATGTGAAAGCTCTCCATATGCCAGACACTAATGCCAATTCCTTAGGAACTGTGTCATTATTCCACTCTCTGTTTCTTTGGATAAGCCATGTGGATGATGTTTTATTGGAGAGACCATGAGGGTGACCCAGCAGAACACTGAGCAGTGTGGAGATTCAGTGTGGAGATTTTTGTGATGCAGGATGGTTGCAACTACTGTAAACTGCATCAGAAATCTTAACAAAATGCCACACTCAGGAGTTTCTGGTGATAAGAATCATGGCAATTTGCACCACAAAGAAAGATTAGATGAAAGAAGATGCCAAAATGTGGCATGGGGGATCTGCCTTTTGACAGTTATAAAGTGAAATAATCTCCTTCTTTGAAAAAAAAAAATGTAGCCTTCAACCTGCCAAGGGGCAGGAGCACAGCACAACCCTCCCAAATGTGTGATGGATGCACAAACTGAGGGATGCCACAAGAAATAGAGGAGAGGAAGCTTGAAATGCTGCTGGGTGCATTTCTTTAATAAAAATAAAGTTTCCCAAAACCTCAGTTTCATGATTCAGCATTACTTTTGGCACTGTAACAGTTCAAAAGTAGGCTAAACAAGTCTGAGGGAATATGCTGGTAAGTTCAGACCAGAGAGGGGGAGGTTTCTGGAAGTAATAACAGAAAAACTAAGACCCCTTCCACCCCCAATAATTACAGTTTAATTGTTATAATACACTTCATAAGCACACAATAATTACGACACCCTCACAATACCTCCTGAAGCAGATATGATCATGCTTTTTTCTGGATGAATAAACCAACCCACTGTATTAAAATACTTTGACCAAGGCCTGCTCCAAAAAACAATTGGAGACCAAAGAATATACTCTTTAACCTAATTGTGAGACAGCAGTGACGTGTATGAAGGAAGCAACTTAACTGAAAATTATACATTTAGATGCTGTGGCCAATTCTTGCTTTGTTTTGAAAGTCGTAAGGTTTTGCTGCTCAGCTTGAGAATAGTTAGTGGAAACTGTGGAAGCCCACCAGTTTAAAAAAAAATGATCTCAGGAAGTTATTGCACAGTTTTTATCAGTTTTTTAATTTTTAAAAAAGGGTTTATATAACACAAAAACAATTTCTAGAGGTAATTTTTGCTCGTAAATTGGTGGCAGAAACTCAGTAACTTGATGACCATCAGGCAGCTACAAGACCAGAACTGTGTGTCTTGTGCATGTGCCAAGCATCAAATGGATTGTGAATGCCTTGTGCATGTCTCTTTCTTAGGAGTCAGCCCCAGATTTCCTCAGGGTTAGATTTTCCTGGAAGGGTCAGTGTCTGAAGCAGCAATGAAATGGGTTACCAGGTGGGAAGGGCTTGCAGGATGCTTGGGCACCTGGTCTGTCCCAGGGAAGTGGGCAAAGCCAGGTGCAGGGGATGGGGTAAGAATGGGGCACAACATTTTAGTATCATCAGAGTGTATGTTTCTGAATTTGACACATTATCTATCAAGGAAAAATGTTTTCCTTTGTGTTTTACTGCAATATTTTCAAAATGTCTGTCCTACATTGTGTGGAAAGTGGATGAAGTCAGAGAGAGAAAAGCTCCATGACCTTTCAAAGAAAATAACTTTAATTTTTCAATATTGAAAAGGGTCTGATTAAAAAGAAAAAAATTAAATATTGATACTTTCCTCTGTGATTTTCATTAACTTCTGAAGCCATAGCATAAAGGTCATAAGCCACTATAAAGAGAATCTTATCCTTATATCAAACATAATACTTTTTAAAGATTATCACATCTCTTGGAAAGTCCTAATTTAAAGACATCACTATTTTTTTTTTTTAATTTACATTTTAAAGTGGAGAAATACTTTTTGCCAGAAAAAAACCAAACAACACCTTAGCTCAAAATCTGCACGAATCTTGGGGACTCTCTGGTTCCAGTTGATGCTCCAGCTTCGTTGCTCAGCACCCAGAGGAACACAAATTAAAGCAGGTCTGAGCACTCCTGCTCCAACACTGAGAGTGGTCAGACTGCAACTACCTTTTGTTCTTCTGTTTAATAGGCAGAACAACAGGACACGCACACTCTGTGTGATAACTTATTCCTATATCCATAACCCCCCTCCGCCACCATAAATCAAAAACCACAAGTGGTGAATTTCTCATGGATTGTTAACTTTGGAAAAGATGCAAAAATACCTATTAAAGGCAGAGTGGATTGTCATGGAATTTCCATTCCACAGGAGTAGCAGTATTTCATTTTGACCAGGGTTCTCAATTTCACCCTCCTTGCTCTGGCTTTACAGTATTGAAATGACAAAATTAAACATTCTGATTTCATTGAAATGCAAGCATTTATGTAATTTTGCAGTTACCTTGTGATGGAGTTGACAAATTTTTGTATAATTCTTTAATTTTGTTTAGTCAGCATTTCCCCTGGGAAGGGGAGCATTTCCAGTGGGAAAATTTTAACACTGAGATGAAAGGCTTAGGCTGGTGTTCCAAGTGGGAAGTAGGGGCAGTCAGTCTGCTTGTCCAGAGCCAGCTGCAGCATCTCCACACAGGCCTGCCAGGTACCCAGTGACCAGAGGCATCACCAAATGTGTACCCATGTTGTCCTGTTTTTTTTCCCAAATACTACCATTTAAAATGTAGGCTGTAAAGATATTGAAAAATGAGCCTGTGAAGATGTTGAAAAGTGAGCTGAAAAATGAAAAATATACGTGCTCAAGTGAAAACATATGGCAGGTGCAAGTTATATGCAAACTTCATAATGAATTCTGAATATATACTTGAAGAATGAGAACTGCAAATGTTTCTAGTCTGGATGGTACATATTAAGGATCACTCCTATGTGCTCCATGATGTTTGCCAGATCTAAAAGCACAGTTATGCTGGTGAAATTCATTAATCATTCAATACCCTGAGCATATTAATGGGCAAGAGTGTTGGTAGTGTCAAGTCATTTTCTAAATTGTGCTTAACAGTTTCAAATTAGGGGTGGATGAACTGGCTGCAGTAACTAAAACACTAAGCCTGAACCTGAATTCAAAGTAGACATGAGTTTCAGAGACTTGTGGATGATCACTTATCACTATTTTTTTGATTTTAAGTAAGTCTTTCCATATCTCACAAGCTGATGTCTCTGTGTAGGACTGGAAACAAAAGTGCCAAAATTCCATTTCTTTGTTTCTTCTGGCACAAATCAGATCAAGAATTACTGCAAGATTTCCAGGCTGCTATACCAGACCAGAGACATTGTGCCAAGTCATCATAATTACAGGAACACAACCTCCAGCCCTTCTTCCCCTTTCGCACAGCGCCTCACCAGCCACACAGCAGCACCTGGTCACCCCAACTTGGTTATAACGTGTCTTTCTGCTTTTCTCTTCAGAGCTTTGTCATCCGTGGTGGCTTTAGGAGCTAACATAATCTGCAACAAAATCCCAGGCCTGGCCCCTCGGCAGCGAGCCATCTGCCAGAGCCGCCCTGATGCCATCATTGTGATCGGGGAAGGGGCTCAGATGGGAATCAATGAGTGCCAGTACCAGTTCCGCTACGGGAGGTGGAACTGCTCTGCGCTGGGAGAGAAAACTGTCTTTGGACAAGAGCTTCGAGTAGGTAAGGGTGTCTCTAACACGCTGCTGCAGGGATCTGTTTGGGGATGGTTTCACCTTTCTCGCTCTGGTCCTGCAAAGGTTTATAACCCTCAGCAGCGATGCTTCCAGAAGGACTGCGTGTTTCCACTCCTTGGAAAGTAACTGGCAAGAGACATGAAATCTCCAGTGATCTCTGGATGAAGTCACTCATATCTGTGCAACTTTGGACCCAGCAATGGCCTCAGTGCCTGCACAGCCATCCAAGGTCACAGCCTTTCAGAGTATTTCCAACTGTTGTCTTGTTAAAGGTTGTCATGATAACTGTGGTGAATGTTTTGGCCAATCAAAAATGAACTACAAGCAGCTCAGAAAGATCCCTCTGCAGACTTCCCAGAAGCTTAAGTAATGGGAGAGTCCCAGATAGTTGATGGAAGTACTGTGCATACAACCCCGGCCTTCCAATATGTGGCAATGATACATTTTAGTGTTGCTATCATGCTGCAAAGAAAATACTGCAAGTGATTTGAGGCAGGAAACCTATTCAAAGAAAATAGTACATGGCCTTGGCCTGACAGGCTGTTAGCTGGCAGAAGTTAAATCAATATATTTTCATTTACCCTGTGTCTGATATTATTTCACTGGGGAGATTTTGTAAATTTTTTTCCAGCACTGAGGTCACTCTTTTCCTTGTCACCCAGCTGGGTATCCTTAGCTTATTCCTGACCTTTTCTCCCTCCCCTAAGGGCTGCCCACTCTCCTGTCTGCTGCTCTGGGTTGGGATAACATGTTGTGGCACTCAAAGTGATACCATCCAGCTTCTCAGCGGGGTTGTAGCCTATTCTCCTTGTGTCCCATTTTTCTTTGGGTGATACCTCTTGGATTCAATGGTTCGTGTGAGTCTTGTGCTTCCAACACAGCCGAGTGTGGTCAGACATAAGATCTCATTAAACCTGCATGAAAAAAGGCATAACATTTAATTTCATCTGTGCAAAGAGGTGTTGACTCACACAGTGCTTTGGTTGCTAGTGGTGGTCAAGGCTTCAGGGTTTTTTTCTGACACTCTTGGAAATGAATGCCAAAAACTGAGGTATGTTTGGGTCAACAAGGGAACCGAATATTTTTTGAGAGAACATCCAAATCTGAGAGTCTGGCTGAGGTCTGGGCATTTTAAGGACACAGTGGTTCAGCTGTAAACTGTTGCAAGGGAATAAATCCATTGGCATTGGACAATTGACTTACATTTGCAGAAGGTCTGTCATGTTCTGCAAGCTTTACATTACGTTCTCAAGGCATCATATTCAGGAATTAACCTAACCTTTGGCTTCTACCTTCAAGTTTAAATGAACCAGAAAAAAAATCTATTCACTTGTCTAGACTGTCAGAAGCATGGTCTGGTCCTCCTCGGTTGGTATTATGTTTGGTGGCTTCCAGTTGATAACCAGAATTATGTTGCTGCCAGAAAAATATACATCTGCCAAGCATTCTGTACTTCTTCATGCTCTGTTTTCATCCTGCCAAAGCTTGCAGGCATGCTCTGACCTTAGATAAGTGAGTTGTCTTACCTTCTGTGAGATCCCTTATGCCCTGAGATGGGCCACTCTGGAGGGTTGTACCAGAGTTGTTGTCATCACAAAGCTTTCCAGTGAAAAGACTTCTGTCACTTCTGCCCTCCCTTCAAGCTGAGAATCCTGTGCTGCCTCACCATCTTCACCACTTGTGGGTAACAATCCTCTTCCCCAGAGAGGCTCCTTTCATCCTCCAAAACTTCGTGAGTGCAGTTCAAATTCCTAAAGAGGACAAGTTGTAGTTGTGCTTTCATTCTCAATGTTTCTACAAGAAGTAAGAGCTACGAGGAACAGAAATTATTTGTCATTAGGATGGACCAGCTATCAGGCTGGTCAGACTATACAAAGCTGGAAAAATCAGGGTGTTCTTGAGCCATATTTGCCATAATGTTTACCAGGTTCTTGACCTCTTCACTGAACCTGGGTGGTTTCTTGCAAGTCTGAAATGACTGATGTGGAATTTGGTGGGTTCTTTTACAGGTTAACCCAAACACGGATGAAACTTGGCTGTTGCAGCTGAGTTCTGCTTTGACATTTGTTGGGTGTGAAACCACACAGACTCTAATGGTTGCAGGAGGTTTACATGACCCCTTCCAGCTGAGCCAGATGAGTTCCATGCAGGTCTATAAAGGATCCCATAATCCACAAGTCTTTATTTTTTTTATTACTGGAGTAGCACCCAGAGATGATGAGGTCAGTGCCTAGGAAAAGGATAAGGTTTAGGAAGTAGTGTTATTACACTAGCATGGGGAAAAAGGTAAAAAATGGACAAAGATTTAACAACCCAACTTCTTAAAGGTACAAGATACTTCAAGGCATAAATATTCACACGTGCAACAAACCACACCTGTGTCTGACACAGAAACACTAAACCAGACATTCAGTTCTTCACCAGACAGTGAAGAAAGGACTAAAACTAGAAAAATGCAGGCATGTTTTTCACTTTACCCCAAAGGAAAGCAAGCTTCATCCCAGAGCCCCTTGGGGAGATGGACACTGAAGGTGAGTTATCCAGTCTCAGGGTGGGGAGGGAAAGTAAGGAGTGATAACATATTAATCTCTCTCTTGCTGCATGGGAAGGAGAGGATCTAATCTTTAGCCACTGACCAAGACTCTACCAGTACACTGACAAGTAGAGATTTATGGTTATTCTAACTTGTATTTTGATGCAACACTCCTCCTTCAAAATTCAAAGCAAGCACTCAGACCCACCCAAGGTGAGGTTTCTCCAACAGATGTGCATCTGGTGCCACCATCACCTCTCAGATGCCTTTCTGTTCTAACTGTGCATGTCTTCCACCCACCACCAAGCCAGAAGACATCACACAGGCACGTGTCCCCCCCTTGTGATTTCTGGGGATCCTACTGTGCCAGGAGAAACCCTCAGTTTATTCTAAGCTAAGCTCTAAGATGGGTCAGTGAGGAATTATTTATTCAAAGAGGTTCTTCAGTGAATGAGGGCTGCATCACCAATACAGTGTATGGAATCTGTTTTAAAAACAATTTAAATAGTCCAAAGGATGGAATAACAGTTGTAGAAATGATGGGGCATTTGTGTTGGTGTGAAAGATTTATAGCAGGCAGAGATAAAAGTGACAGAGAAATCTGAATTACTAGCATGAACAAAGGCTGTAGCATGGGATAAATTAGCCAAGCATTGTGTGTGCATAGCTTATTTGGATATATTTATAGCTGGGAACTCTTCCACAGTCATGCCATCCCCAAAGAAAGCCAGTCCTGCACTCACTTTACTCATACTACCCTTGTACATGTATTTGTCACCTTCCTGTGCTCATCTCTAGTTTTCGTGCCATATTCTCACGTAATCTTCTGTGCTCTCCACTCATTCTTCTTGATTTAGGCCTTTTTAAAGATTGTTTCTTAAACAAATAGATTCAAAATTAATTTTTTAAATTTAATTTTTTAATTATTTCTTTTTAAAAAATAAACTAGTTAAAAAAATAATATATATCAAATATTATTACTGGTAATCACTGTTGAAAGATAATTACCCTTCTAACATTTTGAAAGCAAGGACCCTGATCTGGATGATCAAAGCCTCTGGTCCTATCAGGTTATTGATACAAAAGAGTTCCAGCACTAGGTCTCTATTCCCCCAAATGATGGGCAGAAAAATTTGTCACTTACACACCTCTAAAAGCTGCAGGTCATTAATAGCATTGAAAGCAAAGAACTCCCCCCAAAAAAGTAAGCAGTGCAGGCTTTGTTGTATGAAGTCTAAATCAATAACAGAAATGAAACCTACTATTGTTCATTGACAGTGGATTATTCTGGCTAATTATTTGTGCATTGACCCTTTCCACTGGCATCCTTTAAACTGAAGTGCTTATGAACAGGCAGCTCTTACCAGTGCTAAATCCAGGGCTAAACTGACCTGTTCTGGTGTTTTGAAAAATATATCTATCAAGATATCCAAAGTGATCCCTACCTGTCTCCTTTCTCAGACTTATGATGTGGAAAATTATCATGATTAAGCAATATTTGGCTGTGTCACTGGTGCAGTGATTTGACAAGTCATTAAACTGGATGTCTGACAGGGAAATATTAACAAGTAGGCCAAACCCAAGGGAGTTCTGAAGTTGGCTTTTTTTTTTTTTTTTTTTTTTTTTTTTTAACCCAGTTTAAGGCTCTGTGCTGACTGGCTGACTGTGTGCAGCAAAATTGAAGGGCTACCATGAGCCAGGTGAGTTCTCCGGCTTGCTGAGATCCTGCAGCTGAGGAGCCAACTCCTGGAGAAGAATATGGGTGGAGAGACCAGGCTGGGAAGAAAGCTGTGGGACAGTGTGCTTTGCACCCCTGCCAGCCTGGTTATGATGTGCTGCTGTGGGGTGCTGCAGACTGCTCCTCCCCGGGAGCTGAGGGTGCAGAACTTCAGGGGTTACCTGAGGTCACAGGGGTTACCTGAGCTCCTTTGGGCTTCCTTGAGGACATTGGAGTCCCTGGTCCACACCCCCCTGATTCGTAAACATTGATGGCACTCCCCAGCCTCTGCTGGCAATGCCCTTTTTCTCTCTGTCTCCCGCTCCTCCCCCTTTCTCTCTGCCCCATACCTTTCCCATTTTTCTTCCTCTTGCTCTGTCTTTTCTAGCCCTCTTTAGTAGGGTAACTCCTTTCTATTTGGGTTTTTTTTTTTGTTCCCAATAAACGGTTCTCAGTTCCAATGTTTGATTTAGCTGACCTAATTTCCTTCCTCACCATCCATTACTAGAACTTCTCTCAGTTGCCCACAGTGGAAAGAGACACCTGAGGTCATTGCAGGACTCCTCTGCCTACTTTTTGGACATAAAGCTCTGGTGTTTGTGGATTTTTCTGACAAGTACATAGTGACAGTTCACCTGTTGGCCCAAATGTCAAAGGAAGCCTCTGTTTCTGAGGAAGCCATAAAACGTTTTCATCTCTTGCCCAAATCACCAGCAAGAGTGACATTTTCCAATATGAGCTGCAAAGACACCAAACATTCTCTGCTCTGTTATGCCAGGTTTTATCAAATGATAACTTATAAAAGAAAGGCTTGATAAAATCAGGCCTGCTCTATTCAATTCAGAGCTAGCCTGCTATCTCTTCGAAGTGTACCTAGAAGCAATTTTCAACCATCTTGGTTTGAAAGGATGGTTAGCACAAGAGCCTGTTCTTGGGTTCAAAGAGAAGTGCCTGTGCGGAAACAACGGGATCTGTTGCATGAGCACTGGTAAAGGCCGAATGTAAAGAACGGGCATCTTCTCAAGCTGATCTCCAATCAGCTTCTGACCAAAAACTGTGGGAAGCAAAGTAGTAGCCTCTAGGTGTTGCAGCCTCTGTCTGTGAAAACTGTCTCCAAGGAGTTGTGAAAGGAAAGAATGGGCTTTTCCCGCCTGAAGAAAAGTCAGGAAGGAAGTCTTATTGCAACGTGCGCTGAGCCGAGGCTCGGGCGGGAGGCGGCGGCCGAGCCCGCGGCGGAAAAGGACAAGGAGGCGGGCCCGGCCGAGCCGGGAGGCGAGAGATGGAATCGGCAGAGGCGGGAGCGAGCAGAGGAGCCCGCAGGCGAAGGGAATTGGAGCGGCGAATACACAAAGTAGCAAAAGGCTGCGGCTGCAGCTGCGGGTGGCCGCGGAACGGCACAAAGGCCAGAGAGGCAGGAAAAAAAGCGGGCGGCGGAGCGGGAGGGGAGCGGCCGGGGCCGCGGAACGCACAGAAAGGAAGGCAGGAACGAGCAGAGCAAGGAACCCAGGAACAGCCAAAGAAACGAAGAGAGAAACAAAGCCAGATGGAGCACAGAAAGACAGACAGTCACACGCCCCGAAAGAAGCACGGAAAGAAGCAGAGCTGCCGGGAAGGCGCCGCCCGGGGGGAAGAGGGAGCACGGTCCGGAAAATGCGCTGCGGCCCCTGGGACGGGGAGAGAGCGCAAGTGCCGCGCCGCGCCCGATGAATTTACGTGCCGCCTAACATGAACTGACGCGCCGCGGAATATGAAATTATGCACGGCGTAGTATTTGGATTTACGAGCAATGCCGCGCAGTATGGAATCACGCGCCGCGTTGTATGATTTACGCGCCGCGGAATATGAAGATACGCGCCGCGGAGCGTATACGCGCGAAAGTCCGCACATAGCGGCGGGGTAAGGTCCAGCCCGAGAGTTTAGAAAGGGCAAAATCCGCGCAATTTCAGCCGGGAATTCCGCGGCCAAAGCCGCGCGCGGACCCCACCAAAGAGCCCGGAGACGGAACCTGTGTGCGTGCGCTCTGCGAAATGGTTCCGGCGGGAAACTGTCCCCAGGCGGCGCGGGGTCGCCGGCTGCCGCTGTACCGGAGCCCGCGGGGGCGGCGGTGGCCGCGGCGGCTCCGCGCGGGTGAGGTTTTATCCTCCAGAAACCCCCGAGCCGATTCGCAGCTCCATGCAGACGGCAGGACGCGGAGCACATTTCCTGCAACACAGCCCCGGAGCCGGAGCCGCAAGCGCCGTGTGGCGTTTGAACCTCTCTGTTTTCGGTGTTTTCCGCCCTTCTTTCGCTACACGCGGCCTTTAGAGGGTTTCTGTGTCGTGACTGTGCGAATATGCTATTGGAGAGTGGAATGTCCGACAATTTGCTCCTTACAGTTTTGTGAGGCAACTATGCTGAGCATATGGTCCAGTTTGTGAGATGGCGTGTCAGTTTCATATACCTACCTTCCAGTATTTATCTCATTCTTAAGATGGCTTAATTGAAGTGCACTATAAAACCTTGTTGCGGTAGAAAAGTACCTACTGCTCTGAATCTGCCCTCCAATTCTAATCTAGAACTGTGATGCAAAAGATGACACCAGAATGATTTTTTGGGTTTTTTTTTTTCTTTTGTGGAGATACCTTTCCTCACTATCCAAGCACATCCACCTGATTAGGTAGTGGGGTAGCACATCCACCTGATTAGGTAGTGGGGTAGCTATATATGTTAGTGACGCTGTCAGAGCAAAGACCACGTGAGAGATCATGAATGCATTCAGCTGTGCTAAGGACTTTGTCAGCTGGAGCAGCAGCAGCAGCTGTGCTCATCCCTGAACTCCCAGGTACTACATTCCCATACTTTAGATACTCAGCACTGCACAGAACCTGACAAAAGCTATGGTAATTACTACTGGTAACCTTTAGCCTAAGCTGACTCAAACCAGTACATTTATGGGGTAATGACATGCAAAACTGAGAGCCATTCTGCGCTTATTCGGCCTCTATTTATTCTAAACTTCAATTTTCTCTATTTGATATGCTGTCTTCATGTATTTTATTTAATATCCACAGTAAAATGCTCCAGAAATAAACAGATATTAGTAGCATCAAGTCAAGAGTGAATTTCAATGAAGGCTCTATAAAGAAGATATGTTGTTAGACAGCTTGAAAAAGTAGAAGAAGGATTATCACGTCAAAAATATTGACTTTCCTTTACACTATATGAGGTACCAGAAACAAAAAAATCAGAACAGAAATTGAATCTAACTTTTAGTTCCTGGGCTATTTCTTGTTTTGGGGTAGGGGGTTTCCACTTCAAATATGATTTTTTGTACTGTACTTTAAAATAAACTTCAATTTATAAAAGATTCTCAGGGACAATTGGGACTTTCCTTGTACAATGATAATAAGCTGGCTTTTTCAGTCTTCTTTTCTTTGTTTGGTAAAATCAGCATTGCTATTGTATATCTTCCATTTGCCTGTAAACAAAAAGGTCAGCATTAAGAGTGCCTCTTTGCATGCAAAGCTTCATGAAGAGGGTCTAATACCTGGTCTAGACACAAGTGTCCTTTGAATTTCAGTTGGGAAATGTAGGTGTAAAGAGGCCTTTGTGGATCTGAGCTTGTTGTTAGTGTTTGCTGCGATCTTGTTTGTTCCATGTTGTGCTTTTAAGATTGACCAGGGTACCTCTTAGGTTTCCTACCTTACTTTCTCCTAATTCCTTTCCACTAACAGCATTTGTCTACTGCAAAGGCTAATAAATCTGTGTAAAACCACAAAAATTCAAGCATGTTTCATCTGGAAAGCAACGCTGGGCCCAGATAATGTTGCTTCAGACACCGTGCAAGTTCAGAAGTGTACTGTACTAACCAGTACTGTTGGATTGTAATTCTTTTACTGATCACATCATAGACAAAGCTGTGATTATAAATTCTATGAGAAAGGTTTGGACTCTGATAACTAACCTGGTAGCTGTAATACCATTTGTCCTATCCCCATCCTATATTTATTGTACAAAGGTTTTACCTTGTTTATAGGTTAGAAAACATAACAGACAACATCTCCTGGCAGTAAGTCAATTTACACAACCCAGCATTTGGAAAGGACAAAAAAGCAGTGAAAAAATACTGTCTCTGAGTTTGCCATCATCAAAGAGCAGGTGTGTCTCATGGACTCTTTGCTATGTCAGCATTCTGAATCATTAACTGTGAGTTCTCATGTGGGAAGCTGCCTGGTGGAAAAGGACCTGGGGATGGTGGTTGGCAGCTGCCTGAACATGAGCCAGCAGTGTGCCTAAGAAGGCCAATGGCATCCTGGCCTGTATCAGCAACAGTGTGGCCAGCAGGAGCAGGGTAGTGATTGTCCTGGTGTGCTTGCCACTGGTGAGGCAGCACCTTAAATCCTGTGTTTAGTTCTGGGCCTCCCACTACAAGAGGATCATTGAGGTGTTTGAGCTGATCCAGAGCAGGGCAGTGGAGCTGGTGGAGGGTCTAGAGCACAAGTCCTCTGAGGAGTGGTTGCTGTGGGTGTTTAGCCAGGAATAGTACTCTGTTTTTCTCCTGATTACTCTTGTAATGTGCAACATTTCTCTGCATTTGGGGTGGCAGTGAAGGTGCACTGGAGTTCCTAAACAAGTCTGTGGAGTCTTTGTAAGAGCCTTCCTTCCTACGTGTAGCTAAACATTTTAAATACTGTGCCATCAGTCTAACTACCCTGAGCATCTACGTTTCTTTCCACATTGCAGCTTTAGCATCCAAATGTACGGTTTTACAGAACCTTCTTGGAAAGTGAGCATAAATGCAGAGAATTACCACGTGGTACGTAATGAAGAAATAGAAATATATAATAACACCACTTACAGGTTGGCTGGAGTATGTCAATTTGAGCAATAATCTTTCTTCCAGAACTGCTACAACTTCAAACTGGCATATATTCCTTTAAATTTAAAAAAAAATGATGAGAAATAGTATTTGTCTTTGTTTATCTATCAGTAAAATGAGATGCAATGGAAACATTGCAAACAAATGTCAAAAGCGTCATTATTCTCTTCTAAAGATTGAAAGTTTACAATTGAAATGCTAAATAGGGAGAAAAGCCATGGTGAGTAGTAGAGTGAATGATATAAATTACCAGCCATATTGTTTTAATTTTCTTTTCAATAAAGAGTTATCTACATACACCTGCCTGCTGAGTGATTATCAGGCAGTGACTTCTTTATAGTTCTGTGATATAAATTGAGGGAAAAAAAATCAAACAAAAAAGAATAGAACTAGATTAAGATGTATCTATCTGTACAAATAAAAATTTTAAAGAGTGAAAAATAACAGCTTTTAAAATACATTTTTATCTCTAGTACTCTATTTTGAAATGGTTTCTGTATAAATATAATGTGTTACTTTCTTTTATGAGATGACAGAATGTACATAGTCATGGAGCTCACAGAGGGGGTGCCATTGGGAGGACACATTTATCTTTGAAAGAAAAGCAACAACAGTTTATAGGAGACAGAATATGACATCTGTCTCTCCAAGTAAGGGCCTCCATTCTTTTTGCCGGGATTTTTCTACATGCAATTAGCAGTACCATGTTTTTAGGCTAATAAATTACAAAGTAATGCTTATTCTATCAGTCACTAATACATAGCTGTGAATTTAATGTGCCTTTATTTAGACCGTAGTTAAGAATCTTTGTAAGGCTCTTTCTGTTTGTTTTTAACCTTTGTCTAGCTCTTCATTATTGCCTAAAGAGAAAAGGAATCGCGATCTCACTCCAAACAATGTCACGTTGGGGGATAAAGACAAAGTTACAATAAGTAAGTAGAATTGCTTTGCTTGAAGACAATTTTTGAAGATGTATCCGAGGAGCGTTTCTTTTCTGAAACTCTGAGAAGGTTTCAGATTCCTGGGTGTTGGTTAGGAAGCTTGTAAATTATTGCATTATTATACTGTTGTGTGAAATCATTGAATCACAGAATGGACTAGATTGAAAGGGACCTTAAATATAATCTATTTTAAACCCCCTTCCCTCTGCAGGGGGTTCTTACTCTAGATCAGGTTGCTCAGAGTCTCATCCATCTTGACCTTAAACACTCCCAGGGATGGATGACCTGTTCCAGTACCTCACCACCCTCACAGTAAAGTTTTTTTTTTTCTACTATCTAATCTAAACCTACTCTTTTCCCATTTGAAACCATTCCCCCTTGTTTGGTCACTGTGTGATGTTGCTCCATCTTTCTCAGAGACTCCCTTCAGGTACTGGAAAGCCACTAATAGGTCACTCCAGAGCCTTCTCTTTTCCAGGCTGAATAAACCCAATTCTCTCAGCCTCTCCTCACAAGAGAGGTGCTCCATCCCTCAGATCATTTTGTTGGCCTTCCTCTGGACTCACCCCAACAGTGATGACCTTCCTGTGCTGGGACCCCAGAACTGGATGCAGCCCTGCAGGTGGGGTCCCACCAGAGCAGAGCAGAGCAGAGGGGCAGAATCCCCTCCCTCCCCTGCTGCCCACACTGCTTTGGATGTAGCCCAGGAGACATTTGGCTTTCTGGGCTGTGAGTGCACATGGCTGGGTCATGTCCAGCCTCTCACCCAGTAGCACCCACAAGTCCTTCTCTCCAGGGCTGCTCTCCATCTGTTCATTCCCAACCTCTGTTGATACCAGGAGTTGCCTTGACCCCGGTGCAGCACCTTGCTCTTGGTCTTGTTATACTTCATGAGATTCCCATAGGCCCATTTCTTGAGTTAGTCCAGGTCTCTCTGGATGGCATCCTGTCCTCCAGGTGTGCCAACTGCACCACTCAGCTTGGTGTCAGCTGCAAATTTGCTCAGAGTGCACTTGCATCACTCCATAATGTGTGGACACTGCCTGTCACTGATGTCCATTGGGAATTTGAGCCATTGACCACTACCCTCTGGATGCAACCATCCAACCAATTTCTTATCTGTCAAGCAGTCCACTCGTTAATTACTCTCGGGGGGAACCGTGTCAAAGGCTTTTCAGAAGTCTTGATAAATGACATCTGTAGCCCTTCCATTTTCTACTGATGTAGTCACTCCTTCCTAGAGGATTGCTAGGCTGGTCAGGAAGGACTTGCCCTTGTCAAAACCATGCTGACCATCTTAAATCACCTCCCTGTCCTACATGAGCCTTAGCACAGCTTCTAGGAGGATCTGTTGCGTGACCTTCCCAGGCACAGAAGTAAAATAATTGTTAAATGCAAATTTTGTGTCATTGGTCATGGCTATATTTTTTGCAGCTATGGATGGCAAATGTGATGGAGGAGATGATTTAGCTTTAAAATATTTAAACAATAGCTATGCTTCAAGGCCTATTTTTATTTATATTAGCAAGACTATTGAAATAACCAGATTATAGTACAAGTGCTAATGAACATACAAAGTATAACAGCTTTATTTTATATAGTATAACAGTTTATTCTATTCCAATTCTGCCATGAAGTTATTTAGTATCCTACGGTTGTTCCCAGATCAGCTGCAGTGGGGTGCTGTTTGTATACATCTGTAATAGAGTATACTCTTGATGTATGCTTCTGTAATCACCACTGAGGTGGAGGTGGAAGAAGGAACATAGGCATGTTCTGGGACAGATTTTGAAGGCCATATGTGTGTGAACAGTGCAAAGCATGGCATAGTTTTAGTCTTTGAATGAATTAATACAACCTGATATACACAGCAAGCCCTCCAGGCAATTCAGATCCAGTCGTTTTTGAAGTTCTCAAAAAACTACTGCATGTTTTCTTACTGCTCATGACACAGAAGAAAAGAAACAATTTGAATACTGCAGAATTGCTGTGAGAAGTCTTTATACAAAATTCCATCTCTCTTCTTTAAATATAACAGTAAACTGTGGACACATGCACACCCGTCCACAAAACACTCAGTTATAAATATTTGGCAACTGTTGTTTCATAGTAAATATTTTTTACCTTGTGATGCATTTAAATTTAAAATAGTTCATTATTAAATTGTATGTTCTATACCCCCTCAGACTCTTAGTAATGATGCAGTTTTGAAAGAATGTGATGTAATGATGCATTTGTCCTTGAGAGATGAAAATAAATGTTCAAAATATGACTTAAAAGTATCATGTAACTGTAGTTCATATCAACATACTGCCACTGAGGGGCACTCTTGTCTCAACCACCTTTTCTTTATCTTTAGTCCATTCTAAATATGGAGAAGTCTAAATGTAATTTCAAGTGTAAGCTCAAAATTGCCCTTGAAAAGCATTCCTATTTCTGTCAAAGATTCACAGGAGTTCAGGAAAATTGGAAGAACAGAAACTTATTTGGATCATTTCTACAGCAATTAGTTCAAAACTATTGCAGTATTTTAACAAGCACTCACTTTATTTAGTCCTATAACTAGAACAAGTGTAGTACCTATTTAATTTTTGGGGAAAGCTGAAGAACTTTTATCTGTTGTTTCTGAATTTGATTAAGCCTTGTCTTTTTTACAACCTCAATGAAATTAAGACTAATTTACTTTCTTTCTGATGATAGTCAGTGTGCACTGTAGAGATGCATGCTGTGGTACTGTTCCTAACTCATACAGTCCATATATACCAGAGATTGGAGTATTTGTGATCTTAATGACTATATCTCACAAGAGTTGAGGATAAATGTCTATTTAGTACATTTGAAGTGTTCTTGGTGAAAGTTTGTCCTGCTTTCAATTAGGAATAGAGTTAATTCTCTTTCTTGTAGCTGGTACAGTGCTCTGTTTTGAATTTAGTATGACAGTAATGTTGATAATGCACTGAGGTTTTAGTTGTTTCTGAGGAGTGCATACTCTAGATCAAGGACTTCTCAGTTTTCCATGCTCTGGCAGTGAGGAGCTGCACAATAAGCTGGGGATGTGGAGTACATCCAGAATGGCTGAACTGATCTAGCCCAAGGGATGTTCCATGCCATGGAATGCCGTCCCCAGTATATGATCTGGGGCCAGGAGTTGCCAATGGCTGCTTTTGGACTGGCTGGGCATCTTTCAGCACATGGCAAGCAACTGCAGTGAGCACAATCTCTTTTTCCTTTCTTATTCTGTCCCCCTTTCTTTTAATTACAATAGCTATTAATATTATAATAAATGGTAATACTATAATACTGAAATATTATAATATTTTAGTCATCAAACTGTTCTTACATTGACCCATGAGTTTTATTTTCATTTTTTGTGATTCTTCTTCCCAGTGGGGAAGGTGAAAAATTGAGTGTGTGATGCTTAGCTCCTGGCTGGGGTTAAACCATGGCAAAGTTACTACAAAATGTCAGATGAATGTGAAGCATATGCTAAATTGCTGAGAAATCACTGAATTGAATTTATCATGTAGGCTTTTATAAAAAGTGAAGGTCTGCTCTGAGTTCTACTAAAAACTGTAGTTCTGCATTTACAAGCTGCACACACTCCCTAAATACAGAGAATTCAATTTTCTGAAGTCTTTCAAATCTGAAAACTGACCCAAACTTGCCTTCATCTAACTACAGTAATGTTCCAGGGGACTACTTGTGAAGCAGTGTTGTGTGACTATGTAAGTGGGATATGGCTGAAATTCCTTTGTTTTATAAAAGAATCTTATAATACTGCTCTATTTTCTTCTCCTCAATCAGTCTTTCTGGAAATAGTAACTCTTGTTAATCTCTTGTTATGAGGATCTGCAGGCTGACAGAGTATAACAAAGGCAGATTCGTCTTTAACTAATATTCTTAAAAATATTGCCTTTAGAGATGTGCCTTAGTTTCAGACTTATGGTATATTTTGATTAAAAAAAGCCAACAACCTGGTGAAGTGATTAATACACTGGAGAAAGACCTAGAGATTCAGATTTTAATTGTGCAACAGCCACACCAATGAACTGCTTTAAGAAAATTCTTGGACTCACAGATAGGCATTTCATACCATGTATAGAAGAATGGGATCATTCACTTTCCAAATCCCTTGAAGGTCTCTTATGCAGTTTCTGCTTTTGTGTTGGTTGAAAAGCATAGGAGTGCACAGAGTGGGAGACACTCCCACCTTGCTGTCAGAGCAGAAAACAATAAAATCTGCTGAAGAAATATGCTTGTTTGTCCTGTTTTCATGGAGAAACGTTCTCCAGGTGGCCCTTGTACAACAATTCCAGCAGAACTTGGTAGGCAGGGACCTGTGGTAAAAAAACCAAGAATTCATATTGAGGGACTTCTTCTAGGGATGGTGTCTGAATATCATGTGTGTAGGTCTTACTGAAAAAGAAATACCTGAGAGAATACCTCACGCTCTGGTGAGACCTTACCTGAAAAACTGTGTCCAGTTCTTGGGTCCTCAGCACAAGAAGGACATGGACCTGTTGGAATCAGTCCAGAGGAAGGTTGTGAAGGAGAGTAGAGGAGTGGAGCACCTCTTCTATGAAGAAAGGCTGAAAAAGTTGGGATTGTTCAGCCTGGAGAAGAAAAAGCTCCAGGGAGATATTAGAGCATCTTTCTGTACATAAAGGGGACTACAAGAGAGCTGGAGGATGACTTTTTGCAAGAGCCTATAGTGGCCGGACATGGGGGTATGTCTTCAAACTGAAAGCGAGTAGACTTAGATTAAACATGAGGAAGAAATTCTTTAGTGGGCAGCAGGGGGGCAGGTTGTGAGGCTCTGGAGCGTGGTGCCCAGAGAAGTTTTGGATTTCTCATTCCTAGAAGTATTCAAGGTCAAGTGAGACAGATCTCTGAGCAACCTGGTGTAGTGAAAAGTGTCCCTGATCACGGAGGGAATTTGGAACTTGATAATCTTAACGTCCCTTCCTACCCAAACCATTCTGTGATAATAGTGTGAAGAATTTTTTAATATTTATAGTCACACTGTGTTTCCTTTTCCTTAAGTAATGTGTGTGGTTAAATACTTTCTTTATTCAGATCTTTCTTTCTTTTTTTTTTTTTTTTTTTTAATTATGAAAGATGCAAATGAAAGTTCTAAGCCCAGGAGGTGCTCAATTCTAATGTGAAGATTGTATAATTTGTATTGTATTTCCCAGGACATCTTTTACACATGTCAATTAAACTTGAAAACTTGAATTATTCTAGTTTTTTTCAGGCTCTTTAAAGTTGTGTGTTGTTGCAGAGGTAAGCAAACATTTACAATTTGATCCTAGCCAGGCTGTTTCTGACTGTAGAGAACTTTAAGCATGTTGGTTTTTTTAGTCTCTAGAACTGCCCACCCTACTCATTTTCTGTTTGATTTCTGACATAAATTCCATAGGAAGGGGTCCATAACTGCCATCTGTTATGCTGGTACAGCATTTAATCATAATTGATTGAGTTACCAATGCTATGAAAATATAAATATTAAATCATGCCAACTTGCAACTTTGTAAAACATCTCATTCTAAATTGATAGAAAAGTATTACCAAAACTGTACATCTCTGATTGAAAGTCTGACGTATTGTTTCAGACATACACAAAAAAAGGTGGAATTTTAGATTCAGCCTGGATGAAAGTTGTTTTTTTATAGGGTTTTAGAGATTAATTAGATTCAAAATCTGTGGCTTTCCTTTTAATCTGCCCAGCCTTTTTATATAAGACATTGAGGGGTTACAGTTCTAAACTGAAAATGTTTATCTGCTTTTATTGCAGCTGTATTTTTCTGCAGCTGTATTTTGTTTCTAGCACAGTGTATTTCTGTCTAGAGCTCCATAGCTGCATCTGTTTGTAGGACGAAACAGAGGACTCTGTAGATCATCATTTTTCCTCAGTATCATTTAGTTGCAGCAAGGTTTAGACCTTGGAATCACTTGGACACCTTTCAGAGCTGATATCAAGGAGAACTGTGAAGGGTACCATACTCTCTTTTAGGAAGCATGTTCTGTTTAATGTTTAATACACATGATAAAAGAGCAGCTGGAAGGATCTGTATGGGTCTGAACCTAGGATTATATAGCAGCAGAATGCTAGTTTTCAGACAACTTACCTGTTGGATAAACTTCTAATCGTAGCAGCTAGCCATGGAGTGTCAGAATGGTTAATTGAATGTGACTTGGAAAGTTCGAAGAGTTGCTGGGTGCTGGAGGAAGGCTACCTGTTAATTTTGTAATTCAGAATATTTGCTTGTTAAGTGCATTGCTCTGCACAGCTCTGGATTTTGTTCCATGCCCAGAGAAGCAGTGGATAAAGTTAAAAGAGATAAAATGGATATAACCTGTGTCTGTTGCTTTGTCAGTCACTGCTTAGATTCACTTGAATCAGTGCTATTTTTTAATCAGATTACATGTCTCATTTAACTAATATTCATAGTCAGAATTGCTACTCTTCACACTGAGGTTCAAGGAAGCCCTTGTAGTACTTTATTTTTAAAACTATTTTCATAATAGGCTGAGTGGAATCTTCTACTTTTTAATCTTCCCTTTGTAAATCAAACATTATGGAAATCATTGGTGGATTAATAGCATGATCACATCTATCCACAAATCTCAGTTCTAGATGGGGATCAGTGCTTAGGTTCTTATTGCAGAAGTTACAAGCTTCACAAAACTAGCAGTAGATTGTTTACAAAGCATTAATAAAAGCACAAAGAAAGGAAAATGATAGAATAGTTAAAAGGCTTATTTGGGAATGAAGAGAAGTTAATTCTGTTCACGTTCTATTGATGGGGAGAAGTAGAATAAGTATGTACTATTATTGATTGAATTGCAAATTATCTTGATTTTAGCATATGTTTTTATAGAAAATAAAATTAAAGTTCTAATTTTATACTCCAAATCACTGTAACTCAGTAAGTTGCTAACAAACTTGCTTGATTACAATTGCAAACTTTCTGAAGGGAAGCAAAGGGTTTTTCTCTCATCCTGAACCATTCAGGGTAGAAAAAACTACCCTGGGTACAAGGTGAAAATCTGATGTGAGGTCTGAAGTTCATATATGGCATGAATTTGATACTCTGTTAATATTCTTTTTTTGCTGTGCTTTTTGCCTTTGATTATCTGTGTATTTGATTTTAGGAGAAATTAATGGCATTTGCAGATAGGGTTCAGATATAAATTAAGGCAACAAACTTGTAAGTATGAAGTCAGCGTTGTTAAGATGTATCTGGATAAATTTTGTCTTGTTTATACTGCAGAAGATTTAGGTGAGTATTTTGGGCAATGAAACAGCAAATGAAAATCCACACTCTCCTAACAAAATCAGTAAAAAAACCACTGAAGGTATCTAAAATGCTCATTTGAAGAGACTGCTAAGATTTGGAAAGTTTCTGTAATTTTGCTATCATGAAAGCTGCAGAGAGCATCCAGTAGAAGGTCAAGATACTAGTCAAGTCAGCCTGCTCCTATTTTCATAGTTCTGTCTTTCCTTCATGCCCTCTTCCACAGATTGTTAATCTTTTTTTGAAACCACCTTTCTTAATTATCACTTATTCTGCAACACTAAACAGTCTAAACAAGTGAAATAAGTGAAGGAGGGTGATTAGAATCTAAAGGATTATGACTACATCATATTGTTTTAGTTTTTTTACCTGTTTGAGGATTGTCTTGTATGGTTGTTTCACTATTTTTAAACAAAATTTTAAAAATTAAAATAAAACTAATTAATAGGGGTCACCTTCCTATTTGGTCATATCTTCATTTAATGATACATGAAACAGGTCTGTCAAAGTTTTCAGAAGTTATTTCATTTGTTTGTTAGTTATTGTAACAACTTTTGGCATCACATAGCAAATAATCATGGAGTATTAAAAGTTGTAAACCAATTTATTTTTTAAGGCAGATGCTTAAATAAATTAGAAGAAGCAGTGTCACTAGTTTGATGCAGTTCAACTGTTGGCAGTTCTTTTTCTTTGGAATCTCTATTATAGGCTTGAAAAAGCTAAGAAGAAAAAATTATGCTTAATGTAAAGCTGATTGTCCTGGGCTTTACATTCCTTAGTTCTGGCAGCATCAGTTGTATGTAGGAGCTTCTTGCTGGTGTCAATAAAATTTAGCCACATTTGGAAAAAGTAATTGCCAGTGAAAAGATTTTATCCCTCCATTTCTGAGGACCTGAGCTTAAAAGGAAAAGAATATATTTACTTCATCTGGCTGATTTTCCCTTGCTTTTTTTTTTTTTTTTCTCCAGATAATCCCTCATGTTGTATTAAAATAAACTACTATTTCTAGAACTGAGATGTTCAGCTCTCTTCTTTTCTTTACTAAACTTTCAAGCAACAGGAACTGAATTGATTGATTGTTGAAATGTCTCAATAGTCTTCCTATGTCAAATATTATTTGCAGAAGTCCAAAGGAAGGAATTTAGAATGATTCACTCCAATTAATTCAGGGAAGAATCAACACTGCAAAAACCTCTGGTCCTTTGGGGATTAATATTTCTTGGAGTAAACTGCCTGAGACTGCTTTACCTCAAGGGAAAAGGGAGGCTTCTTGGTTATCCTGTTAATTTAGCATTCTTTCTACTTACATTTTCCAAGCACTGCAGAGCTAGTCCTTCTTTGGACATTTAGTTCAAAGAAAAATGATCTGTGGCTTGACCGTCTTGATTTGGCTTTCTTATCAAAGGCCCATTCTGAATTCAAGAACTGCTCCTTTTTGGACCCTGAAGGCTTGCACTGAGCAAGAGCCAACAGAAACTAATTTTTCTTACCTGTATTTCTTCTGATCTCCAGCTTCTTTTGGTGAGTAGTAACATTCTGAAATAAAATTTTTATGAACTGTGTCACAGTGAAAGCATTTGGAATAGGCATGCTATGGGCTTTGTCCATGTAGAACAGAAGTCAGAATATTTTAAACAATATTATTTACAACACAAATCTTCTTCTGAAGTAGTATTGCAATACAAAAATTATTAACAGGATTTATCAAGTACAATAATGTTTTCTGCTCTTTGTGCTTGGGCTTAATGAAGTGTCATGTATCTGAGCCACATTGTTGTGTGGAGGCAGCAGTAGAGTATTGAATTTGAAAGAACAAACTTGAGCTCTTTGCATGGAACTTTAATTAAAAATATAGTCTCTAAAGACTGTGTGTTACGTTTTGTGAAAGACTACCTGATAATTACATGAGGCACTTATATTAACATAAATACATAATCATCTAAATCTCCAGGTTTTTTCACAAGGTAAGGCTAAGGTTCACCATTATTTCTTACCAAATTCCATCTTTGAACATGAACTATCAAGCAATTAGACCCCCATCCCCGCCACCCCGTGCTCCTTTGAAATTAAATTTCTTGGAAAGTCCACCCTTCCCAACTGTCATAATTTCAAGCAAAGAACAATAATTACCATAAATTTAGATTATTAGAGATTAGTATGAGATCACTGCTTATTAGATACATACCATTGTCATACAGTTTATTGAAATATATTAATAGAAACCTGAAACTGGTCATATAGTTTAGATTGGAACCATTAGAAGTGTGCTTATAGTATTTTTAAAGCAGATAGGCCTGATTCAAGTGTAAGTTGCTGATGAATGTGGAGACAAAAAGGTAATATGGTCCAGTACTGTGAAATGTAAAATATTAAAAAAAACCCCCAAACCTCCCATCCACCCTTCCCCAAATTTTCAGCTGTTGTGACTGAGCACTGATTGTCATGTAGAGAATGTTGCTACTGAGATGTGAGGTTGTTTTTTTTTTTTTAATTGCAAACTTGCATCAGTAGTGGGAACCATCCGATACTCATGGTGAGTACTCCTACATATAACTTTTAGTGCAGTGACTTCCATCTTCATGGATACTCTTGGAGCAGATAGGGAACTTGCAATGAAGTAAGGAACAAGGTGCAAGTCACAAGCTGCTCTACAATATTTGATTGCCTGCCCATTTTGATGTTGCTTGTTCTTAACATATGGTGGTTACTGTGGGTTAAGTTGCTGCAAAAATAAACTGCAGCAGTGTAGTAACTTATTCATCTATACATAGAATGTCCTTATAGATAAAGAAATATGTGTTTAAATTATAAAAAGGTGTATGTGGCCACCACCACATGTGATGGACTTACACCTGTGAGAATGTTTGGCCTGCAGGCTGTGACAAGTAATTAAAGGTTCCAAGGTATCAGGGGAGCTACTGTTTGCTCCTCTGAATTAGGGGCAAGTCAAGAACTCAGGCATTTGGCAGTTGAGCGTAGTTCATTTTGCCATTTTTGAAATTGTTGGTTGTGAATTCCTAGTGCCAGAATGATGATTGACACTCCCTAAAATGGCTTCAGGAGTGAGACCTTGTAATATGTTAAATGTTCAAGTCACATACCTTGGAAGACTAATACTTGTAGTTTTTAGTTAGCAAAGGTAAGGGGATTTCAAGGCTACCTTAATTGGTTCTCCAAATATTCCTGAGGCATAGCACAATCTCTGAGTGACATCGGATTTGAGAGTGATAGGTGGGGTATATAAAGTGTAGTAAGAGTTTGGTGTAAGCAGTTATGTGCCATCTTTTTCAGCTTCCCTGAAGTAATCAGCTTGTTTTGTTCACTTATAACTGGAAAGAGAAGCTGTTGATGAGAAGTTTTTCTGCTCTTTTTAACACCAGTTTAAAAATAGAGGTGTCAGAGATATCAAAACCTTGCTGCTGTGGCCCTCAGGCTCACTGAATTGTAATTTATTTCTTCTTTTTCCTCTGTTAGATGCCTGTTCTGTTTTCACTAATATTTTTTGAATTTTTAATATTTTGTAGGAAATTTTTTTGAGAGTAGTGTTCTGTAGATTTAAGTACTTTTAAAATATAATTTTACTTATACTATATTTATTATTATTCTCATACCCTGTCTTTGTACACAGAAGTTCATATCAGAACTTTGGCAAGTCCTTTTCTACCTCTTTATCCAGTTATTCATGTGCAGGATTGAGGATAAAATGTCCCTTACATGTTGCAGTCTCTCAAGTAAGTGGTCTTTTGGGACATTACTTGTCAGTTCTGCTCCACAGACAGAATCATAGGAGCTGTGATCCTTGCCTGTCTGCAGTCAGAAAAGAGAACAAGGATATAGTACAGATGTCATATATTTAAAATATATGCTTGACTAATATTTAAAATGTCAGGCCAAGATATTAGTCTTTCCAATGTCATAATAATTTAAGAATGCTAAAAAGGCTTTGCAAACAGCACCATGCACTGGAGGCCACCTTCAAGGAGTTTGGTTAGTACTGTGTGTAACAGTGGCTTTTTGAAATGGAAGCCAGTTCACAAGGAATAAGGTAAACTGACAGAGTATTTTAGCACAAGCCTTGAAGGAGAAGTTAGAGCCTATAGATGTAAACAGTGCTTGGACATGACTTTTTAGTAGGGTTTTTTTGTATGATGTAAGTAGATGTTTAAGGCTCTCAAGAAATCAAAAAATTAGGACTGCCTACCAACCAATGCACAAAAAAAAAAAAAAAAAAAAAAAAAAAAATCCAAACCAAGGA